>JNEY01000318.1:5876-22012 GCA_020875895.1 Aphelenchus avenae
AAAAAAACAGTGTAAACAAAAATGAATTAAAAATTTTTGGCGAACAAACGCTCGCTTCATAAACGACCGAACTTACGACTGGATTCTAATGGTGAAAGAGAGGTTTGGTTCCGCGTCGGGGTAGCTCCAAACTTCCTCGCAGTTTGCGTCGTCGATGTCATCAAACGTTTGCAGTTCAACGTCTTCGGCTGCACCGAATGTCAGAAGACCGCCGGGAGACGAGGAGCTCGTGTTTGCTTCCCTGAAAGTTGTCTCTTGCAGGTCTATAGCGAAAAATGTTTTGACTAACTTGTCGAAATAGATCAAGGCAGTCGTTTTGGGGCCTTGGAATGCCTCTAGGATTCGGTCCAGCGTCACCTCGTCGGGGTGCAGCGGACTGTCGACCCGCTTGAAGGTGTCAAAGGTCCGGTAAAGGCCGAGAATGCCGTCGCTTTTCCACGCTGGATTGAGTATTCCTCGAGCACCGTCAACGACGAAGAACGGCGTAGATTCCAGCGTTAAGCCGGCGATCTAGCACATCATTTCAGGGTAAGAACGATGTAGGTCGAATGGATTACCGAGAATGTGTCCTTCAAGTTGTATACAGGCATTCGGTGATTTTCTGTATTTGTGCTGGAGACATTCGAGCCGCATTCGTTCTAAAACGGAGTAGGGGGTTTCATCCACTTAATTCTTCCATACCGTGTAGGGTAGATAGGGTTGGTAGTATAATGGATTATGGTAGTTAAACCCGACCGGGTACGCCGACGAGTTGTCTAGCGTCCGTGACGCACTAAACACAGTGTTACGATAGACATACGCGCGGCTCGACAACCGAACGTACTCAAGCTTGAACCAGTTTCTCGTCGCGCCGCATGCGTAGCAAGCGACCGTGCCTCTGAGCCGCTTGTTCGTGAACACGTACGCGTGGTAACGTTGGTAGTCGAGCGTCAAGTTCATACGCTGCGCTGAAATTTGCAGTGACCGATTGTAAGTTACAATCGATTACAATTGTAACAATCACAAGGAAGATGAGCAATAGTGCCTGCGTGAAGCAATAGGACCGTCAAGAAAATGAGCCAGAAATCGCCGGACGGATCTGTGAACAACACATACGGGAACCGGCCAGGTCGCCCGATGCCCATCACTACCCTCGGCCATGAACGGGATCGAATGGGCCTGGTAAGTCGGGCGGTCAAGTCATGTAGCCGACGAGCTTACGTGGTTCTCCAATCGCTACTTCCACTTGATAGATCTCGTCCGCCAGCGGCAAGTTCTTGGATGGCTTTCCCTCGGTAGCTCGAAGATCCTTATTTGTCGTGCTGAGTTTTGATGCAGGAATGGATGTGCGATACAAACGGATCGGGAATTTCGCACATGCGACGTGGAGGCTAAGAACCAGTGCCATGATCAGGCGCATGGCCATCTTCGCGGGCGTCACGAAAGACCTGATCACCTGGTGTTGGACACCCAGTACGTATCGTATGACTCTCCGTTTTATGAAGACATAGTCCTGTACGAAACAATAAACATAGAAAAACGATGTGACACATGCATGCCCGTAATAATCCTATGATAAGCATAAATGCAAGCCGATGAAAGCGGATTATCTAGTCCGCCTGCACGACATCTTGGCGTCGTTAGCGATCACGGTATTTTAGCCTACGTTGTCGCGACAATCAAAAACAATGCAAGAATCAGCAGTCGGAATAAAATCAAAGCAGCATAGAGACAAAACGCCAAGGGGTTCGTTCGAAAACGAAAAAAAAATTCGGTCAACTTGCTAGGCCGGTCATCAAGACGGCCTAGCAATTATCCATCCATCACTACAAAAGCGTGATGCTCTTTTGAGGGCATCCCCATCCAGAACTATTTTCGACATGCGTTCAAGTCCATGCCGCTCGACCGTCTTCCAAACGCATTTGACAAGCTCGTAATAAAGCTGAATCAGCGTGCTATTCGGATATTTCCCCCTCTAATTTAGCCTTCTGCCCCAGAATTTGGCCGGCCCGGGATATGCATACTTCCAGCCTATGGCCATATTTGAATATAATATCGACGAATTTGAACATTTTAAAACAGGGAGCAGTCCTGTTCCTTAAAACAGTTCCTTAAAAGCCGTTTGTCGCAATGGTCTTTTTAGAGAACTGACAACTCTTTTTGAAATTTTTAGGAAAAACGTTCATCTTAGCGTTTTCCTACGGGAAAAGGCGTTCTTTTCGAAAGGATCGCCGTCAGGAAATGCCATGGCCTAGTACATTCTAACTGGTTCAGTGAACATAATTGTTTCCACTGATCTAACTGAAGTCGAGTTCGGTTAAAAACAGGCTCACTTCAGCTCACCGAAGTTCGATTCACAGAAAAAATGTTGCGTCTGCCTTGTACCAGGTGCTTTCTTCCTTCTTGACAGAAAGGGCGGCGGAGGAGCATGCTTGAACAGGAACATGAGGCGGAGCATGCTTGTAGAGTGTCACGAACAGAACTAGGGTAGGCGAGCCTCCGTGCGACAGGTTGCGGAGGTCGGTTACAGCTACTGCCAGATGGCTCAGGTGGAATATCTTCTAGTTACGTATGCGTTGGGCTCTGTTGTGAGCTTAGTTCTCCGGTTTATTCGTGATGCAACCGTGCAAGACAAGACCAACGAGACTGAACTGACAACAACACGTACTGATGGGCGGTGGTGAGCGGGGACATCGCGAGAGGGGGCGGTCCTTAGGTGGCACGATACCCCGCGACTATCAAAGTACATCCATTTCTTCTCGTTCGCAGAAACGGCGATCGCTACGGGATGGAACTTGTGCGAAGCGTCGCTGAAGCCGACCATCTAAATTGTCCATAATCAAGCTTGTCGACGTAGTGTAAGTTTCTTTGGGCATTTGCTTCCAGAGCTACCGTTGCTATAGTTGTTGGCGTAACGCCCGCCGTCAGCCATTTTCCTTCCAGAGACAAGGGATGCTTGAAAGTATATGCTGCACGTTAGGAGAAACACTTATTCGCTGAAAAGAATGCTATTCGCTGAAAAAAGATCACAGTTTTCACCCACAGTTTTCTCAGGCGCAAGGAGCGTTCGGCCCTCAACAAGCCTTGAAAGTGTTTTCTCCCAAAGGTTTTTTTATGAATGGATCGAAACGTCGATCCAAGAGAACGCTGAATCATTTGAGGCTTTTTTAAATGTGGTTGATCGCTGTGCATAGTAATATTACATAATATAATTACAAATAATAATAATAATATATAATATACATATTATATACATGTATCACAGCAACTGCAATAATTGTAATCTTCCGTGGTGGCGGGGCCGGGAAGATTCGTGCTGGCATTAAATAAATTAGTTCTTTATTTAATGTCTCTGAATACTCGCAATCCATCGGCGAAGGTGAAGACAGTAAAGCGACATTTCCATTAGTCTGGTACATATGCGTTCGCAGTCCACGGAAGCCACATTCACTTCCTGGAAGACCAATAACTTGCAAAAAAATACTGTACCGCAGTGGCCCGTCCAGTCACCGGTCATGCAAAGGCGCAATTGCATGTGCGGTCATGATCGCAGTGGCACGCGTGTGGCCAATGGACCGCACTAGCATGTGTGGCCACTGGTCACCGCACCGCAGTGGCATACGGGGCCAGCGGACCGTAGGGGCATGTGTGGTTACCGGACCGCAAAGGCAGGTGCGGTCACCGGACCGGAATGACATACGTTGTCATCCGACCACCCTGGCTTGTGCGGTCACCAAACTGCAATTGTGTGGCCACAGGGCCGTCCTGCCATGTGTGGTCTCGGGACCGCTGTGTCATGTCTGGTCACCGGACCACTGTGGCACGCGTGGCCACCGGGCCGCTGTGGCATGTGCGGTCACCGGACCGCTGTGGCATGCGTGGCCATCCGACCACAAAGGCATATGTGGTCACCGGACCGCTGTCGCATGCGTGGTCGTCTGGCAGCTATGAAATGTGTGGTCGCCGGACCGCAAAGGCAGGTGCGGTCACCGGACCGCAATGACATACGTGGTCATCCGACCGCAAAGGCATGTGTGGTCATCGGACCGTTGTGACATGCGTTGTCACCGGACCGCAATTGCATATCTGGCAACCGGACCGGAGTGCCTGGTGCAATCACCGGCCCGTTGTGATGTGTGGTCACTGGACCGCTGTTGCATTTGTGGCCACAGGACCGCAAAGGCAGGGGCGGTCACTGGATCGCGATGACATACGTGGTCATCCGACCGCAAAGGGCATATATGGTCACCGGACCGCTGTGGCATGCGTTGTCAGCTGGCCGCTATGTAATATGTGGCCACTGGACCGATGTGGCATGTGTGGTCACCGGACCGCTGTGGCATACGTGGCCACAGGTCCGCTGTGGCATGAGTGGCCGCTGGACTGCTGTGGCATTTGTGGCACCGGTCCCCTGTGGCATGTTTTGCCACTGGACCGCTGTGGCATATGTGGCCACTCGACTGCTGGGTTATGTGTGGCAACTGGACCGCTGTGGCATACGGGGCCACCGGACCGCTGTAGCATGCGCGGTCACCGGGCCGCTATGGAATGTGTGGTCACTGAACCGCTGTGGCATATGTGGCCACCGGACCGCACTGGCATGTGTGGTCACTGGACCGCTCTGGCATATGTGGACACCGGACCGCTATGGAGCGTGTGGTCACTGGACCGCTGGGGCATATGAGGCCACCGGACCGCTATGGAATGTGTGGTTACTGGACCGCTGTGGCATATGTGGCCACCGGACCGCACTGGCATGTGTGGTCACTGGACCGCTGCGGCATACGTGGCCACCGGACCGCTATGGAATGTGTAATCACTGGACCGCTGTGGCATATGTGGCCACCGGACCGCACTGGCATGTGTGGTCACTGGACCGCTGGGCATACGCGGCCACCGGACCGCACTGGCATGTGTGGCCACTGGACCGCTGGGCATATGTGGCCACCGGACCGCTATGGAATATGTGGTCACGGAACCGCTGTGGCTTATGTGGCCACCGGACTACTGTGTCATGTGTGGTCACCGGACCGCTATGGAATGTGTGGTCACTGGACCGCTGTGACATACGTGCCCACCGGCCCGCTGTGGCATAAATGGTCACTGGACCGCCGTGACATATGTGGCCACCGGACCGCTGTGGTATGCGTGGTCTCCGACCACAATGGCATGGAATCACGGACCAGTAGTTCCATCCTCTGTACGCGTCTGTTTCAGTCGACACGTCAGCAGGAGTGAGGTAGGTTTTTCCGTGTTTTTTGACCGAAAAAACGAAAAAAACCTTTTTTTTACCGAGGCTTCGGTTTTTTTTTCGACGGCGGAAAAAAACCGGACGGATTTTTTGTAAAAAGTGGGAAAAATACCATCGAAAATGGGTGTTTTGGCAAAATCATGTAGATGTATTGTCCGTAAACTCATCATATTTCACCGATAACCTTTTCAAAAGGCTTCAACCGGCACAAATTGACCATAAAAATACGCTACGAAGCTAACTTACCGTATTTCTTCGAATATATCCCCATCTGAAATGTTCCAGATACCCATCTGGAGTATGCGAATTTCAAATCTAAGCCCATATTTGCATATATAACGACAAAATAAGAATTTTAGAACAGTAAGCGAGTCTTACTGATGACAACTAAAATTTTAAATAATTTTTAAAGTTTATTTTTCTCTGAGAAAATACCTTATGAAAAATAGAGCCCCAGGGGCTCTATTTGAAGAAATACGGTACACGTACATTAGGGCGGATCCTTTGGTTTTTGGCCCTAAAATGCCGGGAATTTTTGACCATTTATGACGGTTTTTCCGGTTTTTTTAACCGGCCGCATTTTTGACGGTCATAAACCCAACCCTGCACGTTAGCCGACCAAACTTTTGATTTTCGAAAACCCGTATTTTTGTTTGCATGTCTGTCGTAAGCATTTGCATACCTCGGTTTCACATAACATTCGATGTGCACACGGTGTGACTGCAAAAGACTTGGTGGAAGTTGCAGTGATACCGAAAGCCGGACTTCACCTCCCACTGAGCTACATTAGATCAATAATGAATAAGGTTTTCATATAGCAGGGCCCCTATTTCGACGCGGTTAACAGTATTTAACGTGAACAAACTTTGTTTAGACCCTATGACTGGGGCGCGAAGGTTTATCTGCCAGGGACGCCATGCAGTGACAATGGGTGCGCATCATATGACAAGAAGATGGGCCTATGCGAGCTTGCCTGAGATTCTTCGACAAGCATAGGGATGTAAGAAGGGCAACAAGATCAAGCCGGCATACTCGTACTGCTATCATTTGTTTCTGCTTCGGCTTGTATTGCCCGTCATTTAATCATGAAATGAACTTTTGCAACTTTGCACGCATACCGTTCACAGTTTGCTTTGCAGGCTACGGTTGAACGGATTTCGTACTCGGCATTACAACCGGCCCAAATTGTCGATTCTTCCGACGTCGATAGCACGTGTGCATCGAGAGTGGGTTTTAAATTTTGAAATAGGATTGGATTCGGAATCGGCTCGAGACCTGGGTGGCGCCCAGCCCTAGTAAGGCATTGCTCGAATCCGGTCGTGAAAATGGTAAGAATCAGTTCCTTATCCTAAAGCGGCGACTTTCTATTCAGCTCGATTCACGGGACGTGGACGTTCTCCAGCATTACCCAAACGACTAGAAAATTGTGGTTTTGATGAGATTCATAGAGTGCCGCAATAGGATGTCGTTGATGCCGTATCCGCCATCCACCATCCGCCATCTTTCTAGCTACCGCCAAACGAAGGAAAGATTTCGTGAAGAGCGTCCACTCCGTGGAAGATGCAGCAAAAACCAGCAGCAGGTGATGTGGATTTTTTGGTTTCTCCTGTCAAGCTGTCAATTAACTTATCAATTTGACGTAATTTCTCCTTCTTACCCGCCTCTTGATGCATGCTATAGCGGGATAGATATCGCAAGTAGGCAGGGGACTTAGGCAGGCAACTCAAATTTTTAGAAGAAATTAACAAAATGCGGGCATTTTTAGGTTCATCTTAATTTCAGTCTCAACCTCGACCATGACTTCAAAGTCAACCTCAACCTCAACCGGCTGGCTTAGAAAACCTCAACCTCGATCAACCGTTTGAGGTTGAGGTTGAGGCCGAAACCCTGGTCGACGCTACTACTTAGTGTCGGTTCTGCAATCTTCTCTATTCCGCAAATAACATCTATATTGTAATCCGAGTTAGCACTAAATGTGTCTCCAAAAAGCAGCAGTAAGTTACTGTAGCTTCCATCAGCGGCCGCCGAAGGCGGGCCAATCATTACAGTACTTCCACCAGCGGCCGCCGAAGGCGTCCCAATCATTACAGTACTTCCATCAGCGGCCGCCAAAGGCGGCCCAATCATTACAGTACTTCCATCAGCGGCCGCCGAAGGCGGCCCAATCATTACAGTACTCCCATCAGCGGCCGCCGAAGGCGGCCTGCGCACTACTGTACTTGCAACAGCGGCCGCCGAAGGCCTTCGCATTAGCATTGCAGTACTTGCAGCGTTATGTCTGCGCAACCGCGCAATGTACCGAATCGCGGCGCAAGTGCTGTTGATTATGCGCAGTGCGACGATACAACCGCGCATAATGCGCGCATGCGCTTTTAATTATGCGCAGTGTGACGGTATCATCGGGCACAATGCGCAATAACGTTTGCGTATTGTCTGCGCAACCGCGCAATGTACGGAATCGCTGCGCAAGTGCTTTTGATTGTGCGCAGTGAGACGGTATCACCGCGCATAATGCGCGCAAGTGCTTTTGATTATGTCCTGTACGACGGTATCACCGGACATAATGCGCAATGACCTTCGCGTCATGTCTGCGCAAACCACACACTGTACCAAATCATTGAGCAAGTGACTGTCCTTATGCGCAGTGCGACGGTATTGCCGAGCATAATGCGTCGGGTAGAATGCGTTTTTGCGCTTCGCAAAACCCAAGGCCTGTGTCGCTGCGTTTGCATCAGCGCCGCCGAAGGCGGCCACAGCGGGGCCGCCGAAGGCGGCCCCCAAGCTAGTTCTCCAGCAATACAAAAGAATGTAACTTTATAGGGCAGATAAGGTTGGTAACCTCCTTTTGGGTCCCGCTTTTTGGGTCCCGGATAAGATTTCGAAAGGTGTTTTGGGTCCCGCTTTTTAGGTCCCGGTATTTTGGGTCCTGCTTTTTGGGTCCCGGCGTTTTGGGTCCCAGAAAAAATGTCACGTGAAAATTCAAAAAATGCGCATTTTCCTTTGCTCCCGCCTCGTCATCCATCTCCATTGCACAGAGATCTGTAATTTAAACCTTGGCTTTCCTCAACTATGCGAACTTTCAGGAGAAAGCGGCAAGAAAACGTAAAACGTTCGCTTTTTTCTGGGGCCCATAACACCGGGATCCAAAAAGGGGGGAATTTTACGAAATTTTACTTTTCTTCATTCCATGATCTTTATTCGCGTGTCCACGCGGTTTAAACGTGCTTTCCATTCGCCGAATCCCAACCTGCGTTTACCTTCGATTCCTTCCTTAGATACCGGTATACCATAGCAGGCATTATTACGAAAGGTTTTTTCATAAGGCTTTTTTCTTAAATTTAGTTGGCCCATTCTCGTTAGGGACTTACTTGCTGATCCGCCACAAAATGTTGGAGACGGATTTTCGTTTAATTGTTTCGATCAAAAGAAAACAGCCGGAAACCAAAACATGCATGACCTTTTTTACTATATACCGTAAATGCTCTAATTATAGCCCCCCTCTAATTATGGCCCCCTTTGGACCAGAGCAAAAAAATTATGGCCCCCCCTCTAATTATGGCCCCGGGGCTATAATTAGAAACACTAGAAATATAAAGCTGTGGAGAAATGTTTGACTTGCCTGGAAAACATGTTTTCTCGACGTTTTAGACCACGACGAGCATTCTGGGATAAACCTTTGGGGCACTAAAATTTTAAAATTTTGACACTAAAAATTTGGATCCGGGAATTTTCCAAAGGGGGGACCCTTGGGTAGTCGGATGGTTGGTGCCTCCCAGATATGCCAAGCCGAGGGAACACTGCCATTACACGTTTTAAGGCATGTAGAACACTCTGGGATACTCGCCATTCTTCACTAGATTTGTCAAATTTTGATGAATTTTTGGCCGATTTTGGCGATCTTGGGCAAAATTTCCGCGGGCCTTCGGCCCGCGAAGTGGCAAATTAATTAAGGCCCCGCCTCTAATTATGGCCTCCCCTCTAATTATGGCCCCCTTTGGGCCGTGGCCAAAAAATTATAGCCCCGGGGCTATAATTAGAGCATTTACGGTAAGGTAGATGTAAGAAACTCATCCGGAAACCGGTCAGTCTCGTCGACCGCCCATCTCTTCTAGTAGCGGAACCGTACGTGCCTGGTAGGTCGGGTGGTCACGTCGGCGTGTAACGCCGATTCCACTTACGTGGGTCTGACCGCCTGGCGAGTGGTCAAATCAACGTACCCCCGGAATGACTCTTTGTTTTGTGAAGACAGCATCCTGGTTAAGGCAATGCATCGCCAGAAGACAAGACACAAGAATAATCTCCTTTGAGTCCGCCGATAAGCGAAGATTCAAGCCGATGAAAGCGGATTAGCTTGTCAGCATGCATGACATGTTGGCAGAGATGGCGATCACGGTATTTTAGCCTACGTTCGATTGACCGATGTGAAAGGAAGTAAAAATCAGTAGCTGGTTCATTCAAAACGGAAAAAAATCAGAAAAAAACAAAGCTAGAAAGACGTAAGATTAGGTCTTAGCTCTATGGTAAGCCGAAACCTCAAAACCATACGCCTTCTGTCTCTCACTGCATAGCTCAATAGCTCTGCGCGAGCATGGTTTCTTAAACAAATGTTTTACTTGTGCTATCGTTTTGGTTTTGCTTTTTCTGGCAAGAGCGAGAGCGTAAGAAAGTCTGCATCTTTCCGGCAACGCTCTCTACATCAAACATTCTCCTTGACCTTCATTACGCATCAACGACGTACGATCGGTTAGGAGCAGCGCAGAAAACATTGAAATTTCGGTACCCCGATACGTATTTATTTCGCTAGTGTTGCATGACATACCCAAACCTCAAAGTAGACAGTTTCCTGCGAGACATAAGTGTTAAACCGACGTATACGTGGGCGCTTGACAGATGTACCATGTGTAGGCCAGGTATTCGCAGTTGGCGTTGGTCCACTGCAGCTCGCTGGCACCATCGTTACCATTGGATGAACTGAACGTCATGTAGCCGCACTGATCCTCATGCACGTCCTCCCAGGGAGTATACGTAGCAGGGCTGCCGCCGGTCCACGTCCAGTTGAACTTAGTACCCTTTTGGGCATCCTCGCGAGTCGGCGAGTATAGCCCGATGGCATTGGAGAAGATTGTGCCGTTGCGATGGTCAAGGAGGAGCCCTGAAGCGAATGGTTACGCACGTGCTAAGTTGCGGTATTAAATGAACTAGCAAGTTCATCTGAACTGGATTGTAGTGAACTTGATCGAGCTGAACCAGAGCCGGTCAAATTCAGTTCAGTGCCCTAAATACTGGTTCAACGGACTCTCGAGTTAAGTTCCTACACAGAGCTCTGTCCAAGCCTAATTTTTAGTTACGAGGACTTACTGACTCAAATTGGCGACAGCGCGAAAAATGCCTCAAACAGATAGATAACTTTACGAAAAGCACTGTTAGCCAACGTAACCACTGTAAACCTTTTTCGGTAAACCGTACTAGATCAGACGCAGTTCAATTCAGTGCCCGGTGGATCATGGTTCAGTGCCAAGTAAACATTGCTAGAGAGGTTTTAAAGCACTGATCAGCTCACCCGACACTTCCTTGTCGACGGCGGCGTTCTGTATGTTGATGAGATCCCCTCCCACATTGCGGCACTTCGACAGCGCGTCGAACCACGCAATGTTTTCGTCTAATCTCTGCAGTTCAGTCGTTTTAACACTCTCTTTTCCAGAATAACAATCAATGCTTTGATTGAAACGATTCCTGTCTTAATGAGGCCCGAAATATGAACCCCAAAATTAGCTGAAAACGGAAAGGGAAATTTTTTGAAGGTCACAGTTTTCGTGCTTGGGCAATACCAACCATTGCGCATCGATCTGCTGACTGCAGGGACGTCCAGCCACCTTGACATTGTTGCGTACTGGCGGCGGTTTTGTTGGAAAGGGCTGGCAGCTCGAAGAGCGGAGCGATCTTGCAAAAATACTGCTTCTTTTGTAGATCGTCACGGCGGTAGCCACCGTCTGTTGTCCACCGGCCATTTTGTTGAAGGATGAAGCTTCCGAGGAGGTTGCTTGGTTCTCCTGAACGAGGCATCGTAACGGAGATATCGCCGCTGATACCTCAGTATCGTGAAGTGAAAGAAGGCGATCCTCCAAATGGTGACAAGCCTAAATCCGATTTAAAAATGCGCCAGTGGCAGTTTTGCGCCACTGACAGTGGCATCCTTTTAGCCAACTTTCCTACCCTCTGTTGTATTCCGCCTACTCTACTTTAGGACCGTGACGATGCCGTTAAAAACCTATTAGCGCAACAATTACCCCGATCCCAGTGGTCGTAGGCCCACATAGTTCCGTCGTCCCATAAGAACTCGTCAAGATCATAGAATGTAGTATAGCTGCCTCCAAGCCATACGCCTCCGGCCGGCGTCTTGAAGCGAGAAGAGCATTCACGAAGGCGTTCGGCACCGACGTAAGCATGCCGTTTAGCATCTTGCAGTCGTCGCCGGCATCGGAGTTCGTCGCCGCCGTGGTTCGCAGCAGATAGCAGTCGTTCTCGCCGATTCCCTTGAACGCTCCTTTCGGGCATTTGGCCGCCTCCGTGAGCATCAGGAGAGCAGAAGCCAGAGCGAAGTACCAGGGACTAAGCATTATTCCAACACTTCCGTGCACCGACACTAAGCCGTCTTTAAACCTCTATAGATAAGAGAAACTCTTCTTTGACAGGTCGGTGAACGATGCTCGCATGTCCGTAGTCTGCCTGAAACGCGTCGAATAGCTCACACAAATCGCACGATACACACAAGTAGCTTTCAAAAGGCAAGAAAATAAGGTTGCGTAGGCAGCGAAGCAACGAAAACGGCACGAAAAATCAGATTATCTTGCGCTGAAGAGAACGACGAAGCTACAACCCGTCGCGACGTCAAAGATTAAAACTTTCGTTCATTATCCATTGCCCGAAGTATCGCGTTCCCTTTAATTCTTCGCAAACATAAAAAACAGGCTAAATTCATGACATGCACTTCCACAGAAATGTTGCAAAAAGTATATGGACAAAGAAGCGAAAGACCTTATATGCTGCTCACATGGTGGGTACCTGTTGTGTATCGGACACAGGGGCCATTGCTAGAAAGCCGCTTTTAAAAGACGTTACGAAGAAGGTAAGTGGTGCACAGTTTCTTTTCCAATTTTACATCATCAAAGACTAACCACCGATGCATTTCCTCACTGGGAAAATCTGGAAATTCTTGGTGGCTAGTGCGAAAAATTTATTTTGATTGTAAAATCTCTTGACATGTTTTTGAGGGTCCTCTCACTAGCAAAACTCATTCAAAAATGGTCACCGATGCCCTACAACCCTGTTCGTTGCCGATCACCCAGTCAGCACGCACATTTCGCATGCCGATAACGCCTCCAAAATGCAACTTTCGACCATCAAAACGCACTGTAGGAAGAAGTAATCAGGCCAACTAACACACACCAAACAAGGAAAAACTGAACGCGTGGATTCCAACGAAATCGGCGGTAGCCGGCCAAAAAATCCTGAAGTCGTCACTCACATCAGCAGGACACCGTCTAGAGTGCTGACGGCCCGGTTGGCGCTTTATCGTCGTACAGATGGCAAGTTCGCGCAGTTAATATGGATTCGTGGTCCCTAGACGATTCTACTGAACGGGAAGTACAAACACGGATTCTTCAAGGTGTCGATTCCTTAATGCTGAAGACTGTTGGCGAAACGCAAGAGAAAGGAATACGCGTCCTCAAACGTGGGTCGCTCTTGACACATCGACGACCAGCACTGACGCATGAACTGATAGCTGCAAATGAGCAAAGTGTGTACTTCGTTTCATGATGAAGCACACCTACATTTCGGTTGGACAGACACAAGGACAAGCGGGTCGCTCGCCGGCGTCAAGCGCCTCCAACGTATCTGCGTTTGGAGTGTCATGGAACGGGACGTCGCCACAAGTGAAGACTTCCCACATTAGAATGCCGAACGACCAACTGCAATGCTTAGGTACATAAACGTTGCTTTTTTCAAGCAAAGGTCTAAAAGTACGTACACGTCGCTCTTCGTGCTGAACTCCATCGACCTCAGCGACTCGGGTGCCATCCATTTTACGGGAAGCTTACGAGCGTGTCGTGCTCGGTAGAGCTGTTCGTCCGCGTACCGGCACAGGCCGAAGTCGGAAATTTTTGCTGTCATGTCTGACGTTAAAAGAATGTTTCGTGTGGCGAGATCGCGATGCACGTAGTTTTTCGAGGATAGGTACATCTAAGTCGGTAGCTGAAGTGGGTTTAAAGGCGCAGGATCAGGTTACCATTCCATCGCTGATATGAGCTCCGATAGTAGTAAGCTGGCGGATTAAGCTTGGAAGCGTGCCGGCCTGCAAGGTCTCACTGTTGTATAAAAAATTTAACTGGTGTCGACCTGATTTTAGCTTAAGCGAAGCGAAAATCTTTGACGGATCTGTTCTGTTATAGGGGGAAACTTTAGGGGAGGGGAAAAATGACCAAAAACTTTAGGGTGGGGAAAGTTACCTTTGTATCAATGTATCAAACCCATACGCGGCGCGAAGCGCCGGCACGCTTAGGCTGAGGCTTAGGCTGTTCAGATTAGGTCAGGCTTAGGCTGAGGAACGCCGGAAAGTGATACATGTGATTTCAAGAAACCAGCACTTGTCCGAAACTAAAGGGGGGACCGTTTGGTTCGAAAAATTTCGTTGAAAATTTTCAGACTTAAAACTGTTTCTTATTAGCTCAAACGACATTCTGAGTGCGTTTAAAGGTCTTTGATGATTTTCCTAAGCCCAAATGCTTATTTAAGCTTTCCCCACCCCTAAAGTTTTTGGTCATTTTTCCCCCAACCCTAAAGTTCCCCCCCCTATAACAGAACAGATCCTCTTTGACGACCCACATCCGTACCTTAGATGCAAGTTCCATGTTCTGGCGGACTTCCTTTCGCAAGTAGTTTAGTAAATTCCCTTTTTCACAGTACTCCAAGACGATCGTAACGTCGCCGTCATTGACCTGTGTATACCCAATGAGCTGGACTATATGTCGGTGTTGTCCGAGTGCTCGCATAACTTCGACTTCCCGCATAGCGTCGTCGCTGGAGGTAGCTCTGTAGTCAGTCTGGTACAAATTTTGAGGCGCGTACCGGTCTGGGTCATCCGTTTCCTTACACACCTTTGCGGCCACTTTTCGCTTAAGCGACTTGCCCGCTCCCATGCTCAAGCAATCGTATTTCCGTCGTAAAACGGTGGCCATGTAGACGTTAGCAAATGCGCCGCATCCCAGTTCGGTGCTGTGGTCGACCACTAACTGCTTGCAGTTTAGTCTGAGATCGTCGCTTGTCGGTCTTCTAAAGGGGCTGCTAATTGCACGGAAGAGGTTTTATCATCGTACCGAAACAGAGTCACCTTTTTTCCACGTTTCATCCATAGCCAGACCCCAGCAGAGACAAGGACAACAAGCAGGACAACCGCTATACAGCTAGTGACAATCACCAGCACAGCTAAAACACTGTGAATGTGTGGCTTCGGAAGCATCTAGATATTCCGTAAAGTATCAAGACTTCTTATTGAGGCGCAGTCATCCCGGTTCAAAAGTAGGTTGAACTTGACAGGGGCTCGTTGTACGTTAGGGGCTCGTCAGGCAGGACTAGCATCTCACCTGCGCTCAAGCACCCGCAGCGTTCCCAGTGGGGACTCACCAAGAATTTTGACCGCTTACAAATCCGTAAGTGTCCTGATTCTCGGCTATTTTGGATCTCTGCTTTCCTGAGGATGGCCACTCGCGGGAGACCGCCCTCAGCAGTGCCCGAGGTAATGGTAATGGTAATGGTGGTAATGGTAATGGTAGCAAACGGACTCAGTGGGTAATGGTAATGATAGGTAATGGTAATGGCACCACCAAAATAGCTCAGTGGGTAATGGTAATGGCAAATAGTGAATTTGCCATTACCAGATAAGCACTAGATAAAATGCCCGCGGCAGCGACGCCAACGCAAATTTTCACCATATTTGTCAATTTTTGCTTAAAATTCCGTTGGTATCGCCTGCGGCGGGCTTCTCAACGTCACTGTATATTGTCATTATACGTACTACCTATGTCAAGATGGTCACATAAAGCGTTTTTTTCGAAGTTTACTATATGAAGTATAGCTCTTGCCGGACCACCCAGTCAGGCTCCAGACTTTGATTGGAAGGGAGACCCCACAAAAGCCGCAGGCGATTGTTTTAGAAAACATATAGCGATTTTTGGCTCAGACGGCGCCCGGCGGCAAGCCCCTTTTACGTATGTTCAGTGGTATGCGGTATGGTTCACATGTGATATGCATTAGGGATCGGAAGCCGACCTGGTATAGCGTGCCGAGGCCGAGAAGATGCCGAGATTCTCGCCTCGGCTATTCGGCTTAGCCGATGCCGAGATTCTCGCCAGGGCGCTTCGGCTCGGGATTGGGTTCCTCGGTTCCGTATGGCTCACATCGGCCCGATCCCTTGGTTCGGACCAAACCGGCCGTCTTCTGCCGCTTTTGGGATGTTTCTCGGCTCGGCTGCTCGGGGTGGGTCGCCTCAGATCGGCTTCTCAATTCGGGAAGGGTGTTTCGGCTCGGCTCTTCGGCACGGGGTGTCCCCTCATCTCGGTTTCGGAAGTGGGGGGGGGGGGGTGTCATGCCGATCCCTAACATGCATTAGCATCCTAACATCCTCATTAGCGACGATGTCTACCTATACCTACGACGTTAGCGAGCGACTGTGCTCCTTAAACACATAGACAGGCAATATACCTTGCCAAGAACATAAAAAATACCCATCCTTCAGGTCTTCAAGTCTTCAGGGTAGAAAAAAACCCAAAAATACCTTACAGGTAATGGTAGTGGGTAATGGTGGTAATGGTAATGGCCAGAAATCGGCTAGTGGGTAATGGTAATGGCA
>JNEY01000318.1:25279-40214 GCA_020875895.1 Aphelenchus avenae
GGGGGGGGGGCAAGATCCTGTCCGCCGAAAAATGCCCCTTGGTACCCCCGTACCATATTTTTCGCGACGGCCTTTGGCCGCCTCGAACATAAGGGTCCCCCATTTGCTACTTTTCATGCCCTCCGAAATTTAGGTGGGCCATGCCCCCCCCCTGTCGGTACGCCACTGGATGTGTGGCCATTTTAGCGAGTAGTAGCAACAATGCTCGACTACCTGTGATAACCACTAGTCAACTTGTAGGAAGGCGACAATGGCAAGGCCACTTGTAGGAAGTGCTTGTGAAATACGATGCGTGCAGTCAAGCCTACCAAGCGGTAACGCATCGTATTTGTTAAGAGGAATGCAGAAGCATGCGATGCGCGTATTATTCAAAAATAATCAGTTTGACCCGGCATCCAGGGTACCGTATTTGTTCGAATAGGAGCCGGCTCTAATATAAGCCGGCCCTAACAGAAGCCGACCACCAATCGATTAAAAGCTTTATTTTAACGTGTCTCGCACAGTTGTGAGTATCCTGTTTTAACATACACAAAAATTTTTCACGGCCAAAACCACAGGTACTACAATGGCACTTTTCACTAAGGCCCTCAAAATTTGGCCTTCGACAAATAGAAGCCGTCGGCTTCAATTCAAGCCAATACGGATTCCATACATTTGGGCGATGCCTTTTTGTCAGACGCAACGGTCTCCTTGCCAGAAAAGACATTACTGAGGAGTAATCAAACGTCTTCACGTCACGACCCCTTTTATGAATAGGCTGGGGTAAAGTACAGAGCATTTAAAAGCTGTTCAGCAAGAATACAGGTATACCATGAAAGTGCAGTATAGACATGCATTTTTTCTGACGCTAATAGCCATGCGTCTGCTGTCCGATGTTCTCGTTGTCGGTAATTCGGGTCGTCGTTTCGTTCACTCTTGGCGTGTTGGATGGCGAAGCGCTTTCGGTGGGCAGCCCTCCAAGTTCCCAGCCGTCTGCCCACGCGTTCCATTTCTGTCATTGCTCACGACCGTTATGCGCTTCGGCCCCGGCGCCACAATCTGAATAACGTACTGCTACTGGTTCATTACTGGGGTACACACAGTTTATGAAGTTTAGTAAAACAGGTTATTTTTGCTTATAACAATTTGTTATTTAGGGTATTTGCTAAAACTTTGCAAAAAAAACCTCGGAACGAATATTATCACATAATTTTTTGACGGTTTTTAACGACTGTAATTTTATAAATTACAAACTTCCATTGTTCTAAATTCCAAAAAAGAAATTGTTAGAGTTAGTGTTTTAAAATGACTTACCTGGAGAGGACGTTCTTCGTGAGAGCCAGGCTTGCTAGGGCGGTCGGCAGGTCAAAGTGGTGCAGTGCCCGAGGTAATGGTAATGGTAATGGTGGTAATGGTAATGGTAGCAAATGAACTCAGTGGGTAATGGTAATGATAGGTAATGGTAATGGCACCAAAATAGCTCAGTGGGTAATGTAATGGTAATGGTAATGGCAAATAGTGAATTTGCCATTACCAGATAAGCACTAGATAAAATGCCCGCGGCAGCAAACGCCAACGCAAATTTTCACCACATTTGTCAATTTTTGCTTAAAATTTCGTTGGTACCGCCTGCGGCGGGCTTCTCAACATCATTGTATACTGTCATTATACGTACTACCTATGCTAGACTTAGACGACCGTACCGTATTCCGTACCGTACCGTACTGCGTGCCGTATTCTACGGTACGGAGTACGGTGCGGGGGTCACGTTGAGTACGGAGTACGGTACGGCATAATTTTCTGGCTAAAATCCACTAGTACGGGAGTACGCTACGGCCTTACTAAGGCCGTACCGTGTTCCTTACCGTATTGTACGGTACGGAGTACGGTACGGGGAGGGTCAGTACGGTACGGAGTACGGTGCGGGGGGTGTCGCGTCTAAGTATAACTTATGCCAAGATGGTCACGTAAAGCGTTTTTTTTTCGATGTTTACTATATGAAGTATAGCTCTTGCCGGACCACCCAGTCAGGCAGGGTCCATACTTTGATTGGAAGGGAGATACCACAAAAGCCGTATGCGATTGTTTTAGAAAAATATAGTGATTTTTGGCTCAGACGGCGCCTAGCGGCAAGCCTTTTTACGTGTGTTCAGTGCAATGGCATCGCGAGGGGGGGGGGCGAGGGTAAGGGGGACCAAGGCAATTTTCGTGGTTGGTTGCCCTTAATTCAATGGGATATGGTTCAGATGTGATGTGCATTAGGAATCGGAAGCCGACCTGGCATAGCGTGTCGAGGCCGAGAAGATGCCGAGATTCTCGCCTCGGCTATTCGGCTTAGCCGATGCCGAGATTCTCGCCAGGGCGCTTCGGCTCGGGATTGGGTTCCTCGGTTCCGTATGGCTCACATCGGCCCGATCCCTTGGTTCGGACCAAACCGGCCGTCTTCTGCCGCTTTTGGGATGTTTCTCGGCTCGGCTGCTCGGGGTGGGTCGCCTCAGATCGGCTTCTCAATTCGGGAAGGGTGTTTCGGCTCGGCTCTTCGGCACGGGGTGTCCCCTCATCTCGGTTTCGGAAGTGGGGGGGGGGGGTGTGTCATGCCGATCCCTAACATGCATTAGCATCCTAACATACTCATTAGCGACGATGTCTACCTATGACGTTAGCTAGCGACTGTGCTCCTTAAACATATAGACAGGTCAATATACCTTGCCAAGAACATAAAAGATACCCTATCCTTCAAGTCTTCAAGTCTCCAGGGTAGAAAACCCCCAAAAAACCTTACAGGTAATGGTAGTGGGTAATGGTGGTAATGGTAATGGTCAGAAATCGGCTAGTGGGTAATGGTAATGGCAAGTATTGGTAATGGCCGAAATTTCAGGTAATGGTAACAGACATCAAAGAGGCAGCATGTAGACTAGTTGCAAATAGTGCAACTCAAGCTGTGCGCGGTTGCGCCGCAGCAAAGAGGCACGATCGCGTTGCGATAATATTTTGTTATTATTCTTAAAATTGTCATTCGACAAGTAGCAGGTCCAGCTGCACACGCGCAGAATTCTGCCATCAGCTATTAACCCACCGTTTCCGTCCGGCTGGAACGGTTTCTTTGCGAAGCACAACGGAGTTAGCGCATTCTTGTATTCATTGGGCGAATTTACGGGCAGAAGGCGGACGCTTCGAAATATAACCATGTCCCACAGTGTACAGTTCATTTCCTCTGGCTTCTTAATTGCGGTCGTCGATCATGGGGATGTGGCGAAGACCTACCGCTTGCCAGATGAAGTGCAGTGTGACGTTCTTGCCGAGTGCCCACCATTTTTCTTGACTAGAGTGGAAGACCATATCCGGATAATAAGCTTGATTGCTGCATTTTAAATTGATGAACGTGAAAATATGACGCTGCCGATATGGAGTCGATGGTGAAATAGTCTCGAACCTGGCCCTGAGCCTCTCAAAGAAGTCGATAGATTCGTTTCTGCAATAGTGCCAAACCAGTCAGGGTAAGTCACTGATCAGGGTCTCTCGTCAGCAGAGGAGGCTTTTTACTGCCTTCTTTTGCCTTCGGCCGAAACCCGGCCAAAACACTAATCCGCTCTGTAATGATCTCAAAGCTTACCAAAAGCACCAAAATACCAGAGCACGTTCATTTTATGATCATGTCGGGGCTGGATTGGAACTTTTGTTGTCCAGAGCGGTTAAAAGGGAAAATGCTATTGCAGCGAAAACACACCTTTTGACAATAAGGTCATTTGCTGACTTCAATGGAGGCGAGCCAACGCAACGATCTTCATCACACGAAGCAGTCCAACGTCTCAGCTGATGAGGCATCAGCAGATCGACTGACCTACAAGAATTCATTGAGAAATCTTTGCACCTTTAAGCTGCGTTAATCAGTGCAGTGCAAAAATGTTGCACCTACGGACAGTCGGGAGAGCATGCGAAAAGCACTGCATCCAGAAGAAAAAAAAACGCTTACTTCGACAAGTTACACTTCACATAGCGATCGAAGAACTCGCTGATTCCTGCGACCACGTTCGGCTTAGTGTCATCTTCTGTTAAGAAGAAGACATATATCGGATTCCATGCATCGTTCGTGCCTGCACGTACTGTTGTCGTCTCTACGCCAGTGACTTTAGTCACTGTTACAAACTGCAGTAGTAGCAATAGAAAAATTTTCCGAAGCATGTAGGTATTAGACGGCACCCGGTCTGTGCGATCAATGCGTAGCGAACGAGCAGGCCACTAAAATGATACTCATCTGATAAGCAGTAGACGCTACAAAACGTTACGAAAAACAAGGTTGGCTTTCTGATATGACCTTCACCCCCATGATGCCACCAAGAGAAATGACCCGCTCTCATACGCTACCTAAGTGACGTGTCCCCCCTCACCGGCCCTTTTAATGACCAACCGTGCACAAACGGGTCCCGGGACTCTCCGGATTCATGTGGCGGGTCCGGGTTCTAAAGACCCGGACTCCGGACCCGCCGCGACCTACTTTAGTCAAAACTTGTCCATTTCTGCCCAAACGCTGAAAAACTTTAGTGCAAAACTGACCAAAACATCATAAAATATCACAAAATTTTCGCTTAGTTTCAGCTAAGATTTCGTACACATAAGCGATTTTAAACTTATTTCTACCTGAAGACCCACCCGCATGCTGGTCGGGTAGATTCTGCGCGAGATCGGGGTTCGATGTTCGGGACCCGTGTGCATTTGATAATGATTCGTACCTTCTCCGCCCATTCTCGACCATTACTCTTTCATTAACGTGCTTATCAGTGTGTTTACGAGTCCGTTCTACCAGCGGTCACAAAGCAAGCTCGACAGTCGCACCATTCCGTTCGACAGTTTTTACGATGTGAGAACGAGCCCAAACACGCTGATAAGCATGAGCAAAGAAGACACCGTAAAAAAATAACGCAGAGGCACCTGCCTGCAAGCATAGCGAGCAGCTCTTGTCTACAGCTATCCAAATAATGCTGTCTTTTTCCGCACGCAAAAAAGCTATTTTCCTTCGTTTTTGCCTTCTGTACTGCTACTTCTTGGCAGAGACGAAAGCTGGGCCAGACATGAAAGCCACTACGCAAGTGGCAACCCGCACCACACGGTACACTCTCTGTGGTGTCTATCGTTACAATATTTCGAGTGCAATCCGCTTGGCCAAGCCCCAACACTGGAATCCTCTCGTCGCATTTTTCTACACAGATGACGGACTTTTGGATGATGTGGTGGACGGCATTCATAGGTTCTTCGAAAAGTACGCGGCTTGCGGCATGTCACGGTTAGTGCACTACTCCAAGGGTGCCACGTTCGTCATTTGAAAATTCGAGAATCGTAGATGCTTTTCAGCGTTTTTAGACTTCCGCTCAACGAGGGACCTAAACTCATAATCTAACACATATATCGAACTTCCGCTTTCGCGGTCTTTTTTGAGAAAATAGGTACTCGAAGTCCAATCGAGAGGTTGCGCCAGAATACCGGCTACCGTGTCTTCCATCTCACCTGTCACCTCACTGTTAAAATTCAGCCAAGTGGACATTATCCTTCCTCGAGCGGATACGACACTAAGCTTCGCTTGTGGCCGATACCCATGCGACGGCAAGGGCTTGGACATCTCAACGAGCGATCTCACAGTACGCAGGTAGCGGCTATCGTATTTCTTCTAATATAGCCCCCGCCCCTCTAATAGAGCCCCCCTCCCTCGAATAGAGCCCCTCACCAATAAGTCCTGGAAAGTCGAGGGTACCTCACAGACATGGTACACTGAGTCAATACTGTCATGCCATTCTTGACGAAATTTAGTCAACTTTGATGAAATTTTGGTCGATTTGGTCCGTTTTGACCTCCCTTTTTGCCAAAATTTTTCGGAGGCCCGCCTGCGACGGGCATGCGAAAAATATAGCCCCACCCTCTAATAGACTCCCCCCACACTCTAATATAGCCCCCCTCGAAGAGACCTTACGAAAAATATAGCCCCTGGGGCTATATTAGAAGAAATACGTTATGGAGCGTACGAAAAAGCATAGCAACTGGATCCACGATTGCAGAGGCGAATTCATTCAGCTTGGCGCCCGACTGCTTGACAAAATTAATGCTCTTGATGACAGCATCGCGTACGAGGACCGCGTAGTGTATTTCTTTACCAATACGAATTGCTCGCAGCCGAACAGTCGGCTTTATCCAGACTTTTGCCGATACAATTTGCCCACGAACATCATCAGCGTTTTGGGCAAGCACTTGACGATCCAGATTGTTTGGTACACTGTAAGCGAAGTCCCTAAAACGTCAAACATCTCTTTGATTCAGGCAGTCAACGACTTTTACACCTGCAACAAAGGGTCCCCGTATGCGTTTGATGGTGTAACGATCTCTGCGTTCAAGTCCGCCGTCGATTTCAAAGAAGCGCTCAATTCGAAATGCATCGCCTCTGTCGGAACACAGCCTGTCGCGTCGACGACTTCGGTACCCCTAAACTCTAGAAGTTGTAAGTCAAAGCCCAGCAGTCTAACACACTCCATGTCTACTGAACCCTGCCCCTGTACCGTACCCAGTGCCATTCTCAGTACGGCGCCGTACTTGGTACTGTCCCCATTACCTTGGTTGTAAGCCGACTGTTATCGGGCACGCCACCTCTACCGACCTACCTAAGCAGTACTTACTTACTTCTACTGCACAACACGCCATCGACAGAATTCGCTCTACTTTCAGCTAACGCCGTAATTATACTAGTGAGTTCTCTTTCTTTGGTCGCACTCGTCGCAGTACTAGCTGGCTACTGCGGGTTACGGCGCTACAGACGGTGGTCATCTTCCTCGGCACGATAAGTTGTCTTCTGAAAGCGCAGCATTTCCACAATTTCAGTTCTGGAAAATACAACGATCTGATGGCATTTTCCGCTGACGAAATCAAGCTGATACATGAGGACGTGCTTGGCACCGGCTCCTTTGCGACGGTCTACAAAGGCAAAATGGCTCACCGTGGTCCGGACGTTGCTGTCAAAGTGCTAAGAGTCATCACTGCGGCAAACACGTAAGAGGATTCGTCTCCGTTAGGAAGTGCCTATGTTATCCTTATTCAGATGTACTTCACTAAGATTTTGGGCAGTTTTCGCACTCGGGTTCGATTTTTAAAAGGACTCTAACAAAAAATTACTTAAATTAGCTGGAACTGCCTGCGGGTGGCTAAAACACGTCTTTTTCATGGGGAAAACACACAGTTGAAGCTATAAACGACTCCACGCGCGTCTCACAAACACTGACCGTACCGGATTCGAGAGTGAGAAGGGAAGCAAAAAGTGCCAATCGAGACTTACCGACAACTGTCAGGCTTGTTCATGTGGTAACACGTTGTTTGGGTCCCGTTGTTTGGGTCCCGGTTGTTTGGGTCCCCTTGTTTGGGTCCCGTTCGTTTGGGTCCCGGCTATAATTTCGAAAGCTTCGTTTGGGTCCCGGTTGTCTGGGTCCCCTTCTTTGGGTCCCGTTGTTTGGGTCCTCTTGTTTGGGTCCCGTTCGTTTGGGTCCCAGAAAAAAATTATATGTAAAGATGTAAATGACCAAGGTTTATCATACAGAATCCTGCATGGAAACGCATCAGTGCATCAAATTAAGGCAAGAACAAAGACGAAAAGGCAGCCGCATGGACACAAGAAACAAATTAAACTGGGACAAAGTAAGAGGAACCCGTTGGCACAGCCAAACTACACAGAAGGCAAGGAGTGACGAGAGCTGAGCTGTGTCGACAAGTGGTGTTGCAGCCGCTATTTTGAACGCGATTAAGTCGTAACGGTTGCATTTGCGCTTGCGAAAAGAAGAAAATACAGCGGAAGCGATGATTTAGGCACTATTTTTTCTGGGACCCAAACGAACGGGACCCAAACAAGGGGAGCCAAACAAGGGGAACCAAACAACCGGGACCCAAACGAAACTTTCGAAATTATAGCCGGGACCCAAACGAATGGGACCCAAACAAGGGGACCCAAACAACCGGGACCCAAACAACGGGACCCAAACAACTAGGAGCCGTTCATGTTAGGGTACATACCTCATCCTGTTTAGCAAAAGCGTCAGCAGAGAAATCGCACTTCTCTGTCGGCTTCGAGGCAGTGAACACATCGTGAGGATTTTGGGCACCACCCAGTGCAAAGGCTCCACATCGATCGTGCTGGAGCTATGCGAACTCGGTGATCTTTGGAATTATATAAGAAACAACCTCGCCAGCTGCAAACCGTCGGTGACGTCGGTAAAAAAACCAGTGATACATATGATCCCAACAGTAGTCGTTGTAGATGAAAGAGCCGCTACCAGTGGTTCACTATTCCAACCTGGAGTTATCTCTCTACGACCTTGTTGATCTTTGCTGGCAGATCGCCGATGGGATGGTTCGTACAGCTATGATAAAGGGAAAGGGCGCTGTGGCCTTGTCCCCAGTGAGGGAGGGGTCCGATCGGAGACCGAGCAGGCAGCCTAGGCAAAGCTGTCAGACACTAGACTGCTGCATACTTTTCGACGATATTTGTAAACACCAGGAGAAAGCTCCAATGTGTCCACTCGGCAAACATGGTTATTCAGGAATTCGTGAACTCGCACGGGTACATCCACCGAGACCTGGCGGCGCGGAACGTCCTTCTGACGACGGGCCCGACCGCCAAAATTGCAGACTTCGGACTGTGCCGCTATACGGACGGAGAACTCTACGTGGCCTACCAGGAAGCTAACCTACCGATCAGATGGATGGCGCTGGAGGCGCTGAAAAGCGCTACGTTCAGCACGCTCAGCGACGTGTAAGCAAATTTGATGCCTCGTCTATGGTTGCTTTGCGACTGCTCGGTTTTAGATGGTCCTACGGCGTTCTCATGTACGAGATGTACTCGGGTGGCGAGTTGCCCTATCCTAGCGTGTGTCCTTCTGATCTTCTGCAGCATCTCGAGTCGGGTGCACGCTTGCCTCAGCCGATGCTCTGCCCGGCGGACATGTAACGACGAAGGTGACAAACTGGGTTGACCGCCTTCTACTTTTTAGCTACGAGTTGATGCAGGACTGTTGGAGTGAATCGCCGAACAGACGCCCTACGTTCACCGAAGTGAAGTGCTTCTTCACTCGTTGTCTCAAGCGCATGTCCGAGGGCTACGTGTACGCATGTTGATATATGAATGAAAGAAAAATTGTTTTCCTATTCTTCTTTAATTTTGTTGTTCGAGAAAATTCGACGAAGACAGACGTTTCGGTCCAATCCGTCAGACCGTCTGCTTCAAGCCGTTTGGGGCTGGACCTCGTCAGTGACGACCCCAAAAGCGTAGTTTTGCTCCAGGAGTAAACACCGCCAAGGCGGTGAGGTTGCACCTAAATTAGCTGGTGTCTTTACCTCAGTGGTGAGCTCTGCAAGCTCTTCATCCGACGAGTCGCTAGCATCCAGGGCCAAGGAGCCTAGTCCCAGCGAAATCGAAGCACGCTTGCGGCTTGGTGGCGCCATGAGTAGTCCGTCTTGAAGTGGAATCGCAAGCTAAACGTTTTAAGCATTATATTCGTGAAGGTTTGTGCGTTTCCGCAAGTAAATTCGGCGCGTTAATGCTGGTGATGACAAACATTCATTCTGGTCGACGTAGTAGGCTTGTGGTGAACGTAGCACGATAAGTTTGGCGGAGTGATGCAGGCTCCGTGGAATGGGTGCATGCTACCGGCACAGCAGCTTTCGAGAATGACAAGGAAAAATCAAAGCAACAATGTTTTACGCATTAGCGGAGTGCCGTGCGAGTTTGGTTCTGGCAAACGTCGTTGACAAATTCAAGAGTATTTTCCTTGTTAGGGTAAAAGTATCGAGCAAGTAGCGGCTTGTTTCTCTTAGCGAACTGCCATACCACTTTCCTGAGAAATTGTTCTGCGAATCCTCGGTTCCGATACACCTCGATCATCTGGTTGCATGTGTATGCATGCTTCTGCCGAGGCGTAGAATCGATAAAACGAAAGGCTGTTTCCAAAGGACAAACAGTGACGGGAAATAGAAGGCTATTCACCAATTCTGGGACAATGGTAGCGTAGCGCTAACTACACGTCTGCTGTGGCCAGTTTTTTGTAGTGAAGCTTGTCCCTGGTGATGTCCTAGCCGCTAGTGGTACATGCATACTGTGGAGGATTCATCGTAGGTAGACCCGTTAGTCACTCATCCGATGGTCCTCGCTATCCGCACTATCGTAAGGACACTTATACCAGGCAGATACTGTTGTTCTTTACCGGACGTTAGTTGAGTTCAGTGTCTCGTGCATCGTAGCGCTACCGCATTAGTTGTAGCGGTAGGATGCATACCATCGGTGCATGTCTCCCGCCACCTCTAATGTCGACTGCTGAACTGTTGTCGGTTATTAAAATTTCGAGAACAACCGAATACGGCTCACAAGCTGCGTGACTACGCTGTTATGGCGTAAGTTTTACGAGGGTTGGCCGCTAGTTTCACTTGCGTTGCTATGAGTCTTTCGAAAGTCCAGCGCTTGCGGATACCCGCTGGATGGATAGGGTAGCTGGAGGGATAGGTAGGTAGATAGATCGAATAGCGCTCTTGCACTCGGATGGCAGTACGATGCGCTTGAAGAACAAAATCTTCGACAAAGTGCATCCATCGCAGTTTTCAATGCTCAAATTCACCGAAGCATGCAAGCTTTGCTGCCAGCACGCCGTCGTCAACGATGCCTACGTTGTTTCTGGACGCACTCTTGCCGCAAAGAACCGAGTCAGCGGCCGCTCAGCCGAGCAGAGCTGGGACGTCGACGTGACTAATCCGATCGGATTACTTGTACGTGGCCTGCCTCATGGAGTCGGACGTGGGCGAAACAGCTCTACCAATGTTGTACTCTGGGCAAACGGGTACAACGAACGCTCGCGAAGACTGCACAGAAGACCGGTCAATTGTCATAATGTCCCGAACATAGCTAGCTCACATCAGCTTTGTCAAATTTGCCCTGTATAACTTAACTGCGTCCTCGAGCGACCACAGAAGTGTGCGGTGGATACCACCGGAATGTTCGCCCACTTCCGTCGATATTCGGTGCGTGTATTTACCTGGTAAGTTTGCTACTAACAATACTTGTACATTAAATCTTTCGTAAGCACGTACCTACAATATGTTTCCAAGCTCTTGCGTCATGTTATATGTCACTCAATAGCCTGCCAGCAGCTAGGAGCATGCGATGTTGGTGAGAGCATGCGATACCGCTATGTTGCATGCGATACGCATGCGATGCCGCCAGAGCATGTTATGCCGCCAAGAACATGCGATGCCACTATGAGACAGTAGACCCAGCGAACTGTTGATAGATGAAACGTTTTAGGCCATGTACAACTCTTCCTGTTACGCATTGTGCTTTCTTCGTCGCCTGTTGCTTTTCTTATTACAGTTACACTACGTCATACCGGGACGCAAGATCTCATCAGCTAGAGACTTATCATGGCGACAAAAAGACGCATTCCAAGCGAGTTCATAGAACGCACATTGCTGTCATTTCGGCGACTTATTTTGCCAATCAGACTGGGTATGTTGATTTTGCGGACGATTCGCGATCACAGTGCAAATCGTTTCATGCGTTAAGCATGTCAATGCTGATGCTTAATGTTGTATTGACCTATTAGCTTAGTTTTGTGACCCCGTTTTTCAATCTCTATGGGTTTAATTTTTTGACGGAAGGGCATTTTGTTTTGGGGAGGGAGCTTCTACTTTCCCATGCCTCCGAAAATAGTGATTTTCGGGAAAGTGGCCCAGCTTTTGAAGACAATTCTTCCTAAAGTAATTTTGGGACATACTTTAACAGTTCCTTGATGTATTAGAATTCTGTTTTAGTGAGCAGTGGGATTGGCCCAGACTACAGATGACGCGGACCACCCCCGTGCCGTGGGCTGTGCCGTGGTGACCCCCTGCGCGCCGTGGCCACTATCACGGCACGGCACGGAAGCCGTGCCGTGATCACGGCAAAACGGCACGGCACGGCCCACGGCACGGCACGGCGCATCATCTCTAGTCCAAACGTCGTTGGTGCCGGGACTACTGACTACTGGGACTACTGTGTCCCTCAAGTCCGCTGTTCCTTGTGAAATTTTTAAACGAATTCTGGTGGGCTACGCAGATTCAAATTTTGAAACGAAACTTTGTTCGCCTTCTCCGGGAGTTCGTTTTTTGGAGGAGTTCTATTGAGGAGTCATAGTTCAAGGAATTATAGGAGCTACCCCGCATGAAGTATGGTGGTTTTATTCAACTCCGCAATTGCCGACAAAAGACGCCTACGACTGACCTGCACGTCGGCTACTGACGGCTCAGCGCCCATCTCCAGATCTGCGGCGCTGATTCGGATGCCAACGGACATCCGTGCCTGTTCCTGGACTCAATACGTTGCGCTCTGCAGCGTCGTTCCGGACCCTACGTCTTTTTCGTTTTCCCATCGGGCGTCCAAACGCAGACGAGGCGAAGCAGAGGTTTCTCCCACTTGAATCATTTGTTATCTTTGAAATCTCTTGCAGATTCCTTATCGCATGGCCGTTCGGGAGAAGTTTGGCGTGGTCGCCTGCTTCAGTCCACTTTTCTACTTTGAGCGGTGGCAAATATTATTGCTGGCCTTGGAGACTTACAGGCAATTCGGAGTGGATCATCAGGTCTACTACGTTCAGAGCATGCTTTCGACTATTCGTGAGATTCTCAAGGTGCTTGTCACAGCCACGCGTGCACTTGAATAGCCCGTATACCGCGCTCTAATGTGAAGAACAATTCAGGCGTATGAGTCGCGGAATCTCGCGAAAGTCATGCCATGGACAACCATCGATCTAGGCAACGACGCCGATCTTGGTTATGATCCAAATGAGGAACTGAACTGGCGGAATCAGCCTGCTGCCCACACCGACTGCCTGATGTATTTCAAGGTTTGTAAGCGGCTAAGCCTCTGTAATGGAACCGAATTCGACAAAGTACCTCAGTACCAGATACGGCAAAAAGTGTACGACAGGCGTACGGCACGGTACGGCGCGTCACCCCCCTCTACCTAAAATATGTGCCGCACCCTCTCTAAGCCTTGCCCAAATGTCCAAAAGTGCCATGATACTTTTCGAATTCCCTCGCTTCAAATAATTGGCGTAGTTGTAGGCCTCTGCCGACTTCATAATTGTCGGCGACGTCGACGACGTTCTGTATCCCGAGCCTGGTAGAACGTACTACGAAGAGTTCAGTCGCCATCTGTCGATGAACCCAAGTGCTGCAGGATTTCAGTATGAGCGCTACAACGCCGAGTTTATGAGTAGTAAGCATTAAAGCCAAACAGAGTTTATGCGGACCCACTACGTCCCACCGTACTCAATGACGTACTGATCGACTCCGTTCCGTACTCCGTGTCGTACTAACCCTCCCGCGTCGTTTTGTCGCGCCGTCGTGCTGTGCCGTCTACACTAAATACAGCACGGAACGGCACGGTACGGCATGAAATGATGGAGCCGTACCGTTCTCCGTCCCGTCCCGATGTCGTGTCGTAAATACAGCAGAGAGGGCACGGTGGGAGCAGAGTAGGGCACGGCATGGCGAAGCCAACAGTCTTTACTCCCTCACGACTTTAGGTCAGCACTCATCTGAATTCACTTTAAACGGCCTATTGACGAGAACAGTGATCACTGACGAAGCGGTGTCTCATAAATCGGTGATCGTGCCTTCCAGGATACAAACCATGTGGATACACCACCCTATTCACGTCGACGAAGGCTATAGCATGATAAACGTATCTGAAGCCGAGAACATTATGGTACACTTCCGCAAATGGCTCGGGGTAAGTGCTTATAAGTGGAGAGCCGACTGGTCTTAGCTTCGTGGGCCAGGGCTGGGCAGGAAGCGGCGCCGGGCATCGGTAGTTTCTGTAACCGGAACCGCTCAACACGGTCGATTCCTTCATTGCTTGTCGCAGCCACAACCAGCTGGGTTTGGCGTTTAGTGGAAATTGCTATGGCGGCGCTTAGCGCCAGTCCATATTACCTAGCGGTTGTGTTCACGTGAAGACTTGGCCGCTCCGTCCGCCTCCCAAACCCCTTTAATGTGAATCCTGAATATTTTGGATATAGAGCTATGTTCCGCCGAAAAGATCGCAAAGACCGAGAAGAATAACTGAAACCTCTTATCAATTCCCATCCGTGTCCAAAGCTATCAAAATGCATGATTTCAACAACCTAACCTATCGTTTCAGGTCGATAAGGGTTCTGGATGGATCAGAGGCAAGGTAACTAATAATGCTCCACGTCACCACAGACAACGCGGGCATTCGAGCGGCTGCAACGCATTTTAGCCGGCTGCACCGAATCAACGGCACAACATTAGCAAGTGGTTAGCCTACACTGGCGCTGACCAAATGGAACAATCGTTTCGAAAGTTTATCAGTGAGACCGGCCACACCAAAACTTTTGCGCTGCTGCCTTCCGAAGTTACGTATGCGTCGATAATGGAACAATGCTACACCGAAATGTTCCACAAATTCTACAAGAGAATACGCGAAATACGGAAGTGTCCTGGACCCGCTAGGTGTCAAGTGCCTTCCATCGCCGGACTCAACTGCGAAGTGGCGCATAGTCACGTTGCCCATAGAGAAATCGGCCACAATGTTTTCGTCCATTACGCTGAACACCCGTCTGATTTCGCGCAATCCACTAGCGGCTGTCAAATGGGTTAATAAACTAGTGCCATTTACCCCGTGGAACGCGTTGTACGTTAATTATTTCTTGAGACAGCCGCAACCCTGCGCAACGGACCTTCAAGTCGAGGCCCGGCCCGGCCCGCGGGCCTTCGATTGAGGCCCGGGCCTTAAAGGCCCGGCGGCCCTAAGATTTCTGGCCTGTCCGAAAATTTCCCTTGGTCCCCCCTTTGATACTTTTCTAAAGGTAAAATTTTACCCTGTGCAGCGAGTTTAATGCACTATTTTGGATGCTCTTTACACAAAGTAGCCTGCCGCAGG
>JNEY01000318.1:51597-68498 GCA_020875895.1 Aphelenchus avenae
TTCCTGTTGCCCACGCGTCAACATACGTGGCCTTCGTCGTTAATAATCCTACCTTCTGCAGAATATGCATATAGGACTACGGGAAATTAGCTAGGTCGTCACAAACAGAGGGATTATCGGAAGTGGATGTACCGTCAACAACCGCTACACGCCGTAATCGTCAGTCCCTATAAGCCAGCATCCAATAGTGGACGGAGCGTAGTCTGGAAGCCTACCACGGACGATGCTACAGCTTTGTTTCAGTGTTAGAGACCTCTCCCTTTTCCGTAACAGGAGACAAAGTACGCTTGTATCCCATCTTGTCGTTTATGCTATGCGAAATGTTGTCCTGAAGTCTTTAGGTCCTTAGTTTGCGCGGAATAGGAAAGGTATTGTCATATTGTAGCGAAAATTCCGGTAGTGTACTGCTGTTCGGTACTTGTTGCTTTTGGTCCATTAACGCGTCCTTTTTTGTGCTTCTTCGGTAAAACTGAATGTTTAGAATGGCACCAGTCTTCTTGCCACGCAAGCCACTAGAACACGAGGAGCCAACGCCGCCTCTTGCTAAAGTCACCAAGCCACGACGATGCTACTTCTGTCACAGCGACAAGCACGTCTCTGTGGGGTGCACGGTGTACACTTCTGCGGCTGCACGTCTTCAGCTCTGCAAGGTCAACGGGTTCTGCAACATATGCTTGCGCCCGCATCGCGGAGCTTGTCTAAGTCACAACAGAGATTGCTTTGTGTGTGGCGGCCCCCATCACTTTGCACTCTGCGACGGATGGGTCCAGCGACGTTCTGCTTCTTCCCATCACGACTGTTCACCACGACGATCGACTGAAATGGGGCATGATAAGGTTACGGAGTTTTGCGTGAGTGAGTTGCAGCAGCAAGCTGCTCCACGCAAACAACGTGAGCCAACGCCTTTTGAGGCCTCGAAACATCGGTCAGATCAAGCTCAGATGATGAGCCTGATCGCTCAAGGTAGCGACGATGTTTTGGAGATTGAAAAGGGCTTAAGCCATTCGTCCTCGCCGCAGCCTAAGAGAGCTGCGGTGCACGCGTTGAGCGTACGTGAGGACGAAGTGGTCCGACTGAAGAAGCAGATTCGTGTCCTGCAGGCGGAGAATGGCCGTCTAAAGGACGAGCTGCTTAAGCTGTATAAGGATGCCAATGAAAAGAAAGTGCAAAAGAAAGCAAAGTTTGCCGAAGAAACTAAACAGCATTCCTTCGTCCCTACTGATGCGCCTACTGCGTCCTGCATGCAACTGCGTACGCATATTCGACTTCGCGGACACACTACGAACCTCGACTGAAAGATGTAATCCACGAAAACAACAACGACGATCAAATGGCTTTGCCTCACACCGCTATATTTCATTTATATTTCATTCTCCGAGAAAATAAACTTGTCGTATTCCTTGCGTAGTTGTGTGTGCACTGAGTGTACCTTTCTGAATTTTGTCTTGAACAACCAGTTTCGAGTTTGATATTGTTAGATTGTGTTATGATGCGTCAACTGACCGTCGGAGAACCCGCAAATGCTCAAGCGAAGGGGGTGGGGGATAGGGGAAACACGGAGTGTAGGCGTTTCTAAGTCAGAACATCATGTCCAGAGTGTTTCTAATCGGTTCGGTGAAAGGGCGTTGCGAGGCCGGCCTGGGACGGGGGGGGGGGGATGGTAAGGGGGGACCCTTACCTAACTTTTCGAAAAATTGCCCTGGTCCCCCCTTTGGTACTTTTCGACAATGTCAAATTTTGCTCTAAAAGTAGGTTTAGACACTGTTTTTGAGTGTTTTATAGCTAAATTAGCCCGCCGCAGGCGACGGCAGAGCGACTTTTAGGTGTCTCTGGAAAAAAATCGTTGAAAAATTGACTAAATTTGGAAATTCCCCCCTTGGAAAAATTGACTTGGAAACAGTACTTTTAGAGTATTTTTCCCTAAAATAGCCCGCCGCAGGCACCGCCAACGCGATTTTTGGGCTTTTTGTACCAAAATTGCTCAAAATTTTATTTGCCTTGGCCCCCCTTACCCCCTCGTAACGCCCTTGGTTCGGTGGTGCACCTCTTTTGGGCGCATGTCTTCGTTGTTCAGTGTCCCTAGTAACTTAGTTTCCATTAAAACGGCGCTTCTATTAGACGTATGTTGTTGCGAAGGAATCCGTTGCGTTATCTTTGGCCGAATTAATTGCTCCGCGCGCAGAGTTCGTCGTCGCGCGTGCTCCTTGTCGGTCGCTTTGCACCTTTCGACCTGCAGAAATTCGCCCCTTCACAAAGTGCGCCAAGGTCCGTAAGACCGAAAAACACGCGTGTGACGTTCGCCCGCGTCGCAAAAGAGGTCAACTGTCGATGGGCGAATATGACGTTGCAGACGTGACGGATTACTTAAAGCGATTTGATCGTTTTGTTGCGAAGAACAGTGGCATATGACGTGCTTGACGCAGGCTGTTGAAAGAACAGAGTTCTCCACATTCTTTGGATGGGCCGCCGGGAGTCATGGCGCTTTCGGGAGGAGGCTGCTATTGGCGGTTTTCCGCTGAGTATTACTTAGCACGTGTTGCACTTCAGTTAAAAGCGTGAACAAGTCGGCATCGCGGCTTGTTTGTCGCACCCCACTCAAGCTACAGGTGATCTTCTGCTTGATGTCCCGGAATCGAATGTCCAAAGGCTGCTATTGGCCGGCCTCAGGAACGATGGTATCTGATAGATTTCAGACGATTGGATCCTAGTGCACCAAAACGAGGTCTTAGTTTATTAGATCTTTACTGTTTGTGTATAAAATATTTTGCCGAAGCTTAAGCGTCTAAATACCGTAATTCTTCTAATAGAGGCGCAGCGACTCTATTTTTCACATGGGCAAAACCTGCGCTTCTATTAGAAGTTGCGCCTCTATTTTCTCACTCTGTTTGACAGTGCGCCTCTGTTAGAAGAATTACGGTACACAATGTAGAGCTGTCTTGTAGCAGGTTCGGTTGAAAATATTGCGCTTTTTAGCGCATTTTCGTAGTTGCCATTTAAAACTTTCATCACACTTCTTGAGACCGTACTTCTTGATGCCCGTCTGGCGGCTGGAATCTCAAACATATAATTCCCCTACCTCTAATAGTTTCTCTCCCAATATTTTTTCTTCGCAGAAACTCCGAAAACATCGAAATTACCTTGCAGTGTTGTCGCAAAGCGTGCGGCCTCTGCATGGACGTCGGAAGAGAGCGTTTCTTACAAAGCAGCATTTAGTGGGCGCACTTCTTCACGTGAGCCAGCTCTGGTACGGCTCCGTCCCGCTTCCTGCAGGCGGCGTTGAAAACCTGTCAGCTTACCGCCTCTCAATACCGACAACGGTTTGACGTTGAGCTTTGCACTCTCGTGAATGGTGAAGGCTTCCGGCGAGCCATAAGTTAAACAGTAGTGTTTGCTACCGCGCCACGTAAGCATAAGCACGTAGGCGCAAACATGCGCACATCTTCCTCCTTGTTTAGCCGTCGGCTTCATGCTTCGACGTTCCCGCCGCATGCCGTGTACCAAGGCTTAGTGGCTTTCAGTTCCGATGACCATTTCGATACCCATCAGAATATAAAACCGATACCGATTGTCGATTCCCGTTCCGAAAGTGGCTAAGATTCGATGCTGGTGCTAAACTGTACCAGCAAGCTTTAATGGGCAAACAAACGCATATTGCGCCCGAGAAAACAATCGACAGGAAGCGACGGAATCGTCCTTTGGACCGATTTTCTGATTGCAGATTTGTAAGGACCGATCCGATTCCGAGTCGGCATCGAATATTTCCGAGGTTTTCTGATTCCCGCCCGACTGTTTAACATTCATTTTAACGTCACTCGTAATGCCGTGCTTGATGAAGGATGAAGACAGGGATCTGAGTTTTAAAGTGCGCCAGTCCGTCTAAGTTACCTCCCCTATAGATCGCTTTCTGCCTCTGCACCTTCAAAGAATGTTGCTTAACAGTGCGATACCATCGCGCTGGTTCTTCGTTCGTGCCTGGTTACGCCAGCATCGGGCCTTTAGCGTGACCTTTTCTTACATCTTCTGCACTCGCGAAGATCATTAATTTCACACCTTTTTGCCAAAGCGAATCAAGGTCGTATAAGGTCGCCGCCGGTGTGATTAATGAGCTCGCCGTCGGTTAGAACAAACTTTCGCTGACGGAGGCCTGAGGACACTGCTCTTTCTTGCGCACATTCCAAGACGGATCGGTTTCGTCTCGTGTTACACTGGTGGGCCATTTTTGGGCCAGTTTCCTCTCGTGGAAACATTTAGCTCCCATGATCGTCTTTAAATCCGTCATCATTTTGTTTCTGCGCATGTGAACCTTACGGTGTAGCCAATGGCCTTAACGATGATTTGACAGCGTTTTCCACTTTCGCGCCGAAATTACAAACTTAATTCTCCTTGAGAGTAGCCCTTAGGCTTGTCGACGTAACGAAGAAGTATTGAAAATGAAAATTTCGATTATATGGCTTTGTCGGGGTAATATAGGCCATCGTCGGCCTCTTCCTCCCGACCACGGTTTTTTTCATCACCATTCGACGACCCAACAAAGTTGAGTTTGCGGTTACTATCTTTACAAACGCTACCCTTTATCATGATTTCCTCATGTACCTTGAGTTGATATTCGGTGTTCACCCGCTTTCGCCTTTTTACATAGATACTTTTTTACTTTCGCGAATTGCATCGCAAATGCCTATATTTATTCCTTCTTGTTTTCCTTCATGCTATGCCTAATGCTACGTTCCTGTTCCGCGCCTGTTTATCGGTAAATAGTTAAATTCACTTCGTTTCAGCACTTGCGCTAAACGCCTTTAAGTCGACGCTCGTTTCAGATGAGCGAGAAGGACGCCCAGTCGGAGCCGCTTACGCCCTCGGAACCGTCTTCGCCGTCCTTGGAGACGTCTCGACAATACCGCACACCATCACAGTGGTTCCGAAAATACTTCCTCGAAGGTCAGAAGCTCCAGGAAAGCTTTGAAGAAGAGGTCATCGTCGTCGACACTGTTGGGCTCTCCTTCGAGCAGAAGATTCTCATTCGCTATCGGAAGTTCATCGCATTTCTCATTCCTTTCGTGCTCTCACAGGTGTGTCTCTTTCGGGGATAAGCTATGGCTAAACGCCCGATTTAGTTCTTCTGGTGGTGCACCGCGATCCGATGGGACTTCTTCGAGCTCTACCCGACCCACTGGCACATGCCAGTGACGATGGTCTTCGGCGCTATCGTCGCAGGTAGGCAACATTCCAGCGTTCTTGTGGCAGACCCGCCACAAGTGAAAGATATTTGCGAATGACACAAAGACATACAGTTCCGTTGTTGTAAGTTGTAAGTTCCGTCGCCAAAACGCATTTCGAAAAACAAACACTTCTGGGTTCTGAGCCCTGGGCCCGATACCTGGCGTCTTCAGCTTCTTCACAGCTATTCCAGTAACCTAAAGCGCTGCGATAACCGGCTAAAAGTTTGAGTCGGCGTGAAGTCCCTCCCTCATTGACAGAGGGTTTTCCGGCATGCCGTGCATTAGGCATGCAAGCGTGATACCATGCGGTGCATCACGTTACCGGATGCAAGATAATTCAGATCGAAAATCATAAGTGTGCAGTCATGGGCACTTAGCGCATCCGCAAAATGAATTACGCAATCTGTCCTCGCAGATCGGCTGAATCCGATACGGCGTACGTACAAGGCAGCTATCATGCATGAGTTAGCATGCACGCGTATGCGGATGCTAGCATACACGTGACAGAAAATAAATCATACGTGCCCCGGACATGTGTGCCTTACGGATGTGAAGAACTACAACGCTATTCCGATGAGATGGCAAGGCTTTGTACTCTACGGCTTTTCAGGCATGACCAGTGAAGGCGGTGGTGCAGTGGCTTTTCCGGTGATGACGTTCGTCCTACATCTGACACCGCACGTAGCTAGAGACTTCTCCATCATGATTCAGTCTGTCGGTGCGTCGTCGTTCTCCGGTGCTATCAACTCAAAATGTATTTCAGGAATGTCCATGGCCCTGTTCGTGATCGTCTTCATGAAGATCCAGATTGAGTGGCGAGCGATCATCTTCGGAACATTCGGCGCCGTTCCGGGCGTGCTTATCGGATTCCACTGGGTAAATCTTGGTATTCATTTCCAGATTATTAGGTTTATCTTTTTCTGAAAAGGGATTCGGAGAGTATTCTGTAAGATTTTCAAGAAATTACAAACAAAGAGGAAATTACGACTGGCTACCGCAGGGCTTATCCAAAAACATATAAAAATTAAATTTATTTTCTCGAAGCCCTACGAAAATTATACGGGTACAATCGACCAGGAGGGGTACGTGATTAGGCGTATCCTGGAGTAGCCTACCAATAGTTGTCGTTTAGCTCGACCCGATGTTCTCGGCTCCACAGAAGAAGATGATGTTCGTCTCGATCTGGACCTCGTTCGCCATCTCTCTGTGGATCCTGAATCGTGAGAAGAAGCGCTTCACGGTCCCCGTGATCCAGGACTTCAAGCCGTGGAAAGCCGCGGTTCTGATGCTGACCGGATTCATAGGAGGTAAGTATTCCGAGATCGAGCAACGTAAGCGCAGCCCGAAGTATTCGGTCGAGGGCGGAGACGTTTGATAGTTTCGCCTTCGACAATCAAGCTTAATGCGGACCCTTTCGACATACTGTCCAAAAGTGCGCATGTACAAGCGGCGCCTAAGCGTCTGAGAGTCAAAGTTTGCGAATCAGCCGTTTGGTAGAGTAACGTTTGAGAGTCACAACACATTGAGGGCCTGATAGGGGCCCATGCCTGTACTTCCCAAAAAGTAACGGGCGTTTGGAGGGCCAGCAACATTCCGGCTTCTAGGAGTCTTCACGTCATTCGCCGGTTCTGGAGTGGACATATGCCTCTTCTCCGTCGTCACACTACTGTTCAGCCTGTCCGAGAAGACCGCTACGCCTACAACTGTCGTCGCTATGGGTAGGCTAATGCGTTACTAATGCTAGTGGACTGGTTTCGGTGAACATTTACATTCGTTCGCTTTAGCGATAAATTCGCAGTTCGGCTTCTACTGGCGTGGCATCATCATGGCTGACATCGATGCCATGGCACTCGACTACCTGAAGGTCTCTATCCCTGTGGTCGTTACCTTCGCGCCGCTGGGCAGCTTCCTTGGATCGCATTTCCACCGACAGGTACGGGCTAAGGACGTGCTGTGCTCCTGCTGGTAGTTCTCCACGTTACTGCTAGGTAGTGGGCTATGTGCGTCCAACCCTGCGTGGTAAACAGGCAGGCACGCATAGAGGGGATATCGTAAGAAGGCTTCAAGTGATGACGAATTAGGTTGTTCGCAGAGGTCGCGGACTGAATACACTGTGAGAAGGATGGGTCTCGCAGCCGCAGGAAGTTACCCTAGTGTAACCCTGGCGGGCCGTTCGAAACTATACTATGTTCCGTGCCGTTTTCCATTTTTTATGGGACGGTAAACGGAAGGAACGCCGGCACGGTGCAACGGGCCGTATCCCGCTCCGTACTAGAACGGAACGCTCAAAAGTTGACGCCTTTCAGTGCCGGTTCAGTCTAAAAAGGCCATACTCTACGGAACGAAGTTCGGTGCGGGAAGGTGGGCGGGGGGGGGGGTGTCAGTACGGAACGGAGTTCCGTACGAATGGGGGGAAGGTACCCGACAAGCCTACCCTAGTGAAGCTGTAACGCTAGCGTCCATTGGGGACCTAATGGTTATCGGGATGTGGGACGCTTCTAGCGGCAGCTTAGCAATGTGCCTTCGCGGCATGCGACTCTCGTCACAGTTGTAATTTTAGTGATGCTGTGCATCTATGGACAATTGCAGTAAGGTCGCTAACGACTACCTATAACAGTTCAGGTCCTCGCACATCTCATCTACGTCTTGGAGACCGTAGCCCTTGTTGGCTTCCTGTGCACGGGTCCCGCGTGGCCGCTGGTCGTCGCCAGCGCGCTAATCATCGGCTTTGGCTTCGTCTTCTTCAGCATGCTCGGGCGATGCGGGAAGGAACTATTGAAATCTCACGAACTCTTGCCTGTAAATAAGGACGCAGTTGCTGCATAATTTGACTGACTGATCCGGATGAATAAATGCGCACATATCAAACTAAGCAGTGCAAGCTGCACTGTTTAGCTTACATAGAAAAACAAACAAATTTTCGAGAGTCCGGACGAAGATGGACGATACCTCCTCACTAACCACTTGTACCCCATCGTTTAACACCAAAATTCCTTGTACTGCTCCACTGGTGGGTAGGCGGCGCTATCTTACCCTTTTAGGACAGTGTCATGTTGTGGGTCCGTCCGTCGCACGGCAATGTGAAGAAACCAGCAGTATTTTTGGACGCTTAAAAATTTTGAGTTTTTAAAACGGTGAATGATGATGACGTGAAAGTATCCTGGGATTCATGCACCTTGTGAATCATTAATTGGTACGTTCAATGATGCACAACGATGCCGCTCTTTATTCGACATTTCGCATTTTTATTTGACGTTTCGCTGTCGTGTGATAATTACACGCGCGTTTGACAGTCAGAAATGACAAGATGAAAGACTTTTTTGGCGGTCAGCACAGTCCGCAGACTCGTCCGCAGTATGCCCTCACCACCGACGGCGCGTAGAACCCGTTGTTGCACAGCCCGTTCTTCTGCCACGCCTCGCAGCTAAATGAAGCGTGTTTCGAAAATATCGCGCACGATTTCGTCCTTGTGACGGTTGATACACTCATTCGAGGGTATCCCTCTAACGTGCTAACACTTTTATTGCGTTTTGTACCCCCACCCTAACTTTAAAACATTGCATTTTACCGTTATTCTTCTATAAATTGTTGCTGTTAGCAAGCTCCTAGTTGAGTTGGCACTTTTAGAGCCAAAAAATGCCTTCCAAGGAAGACTAAGCACCAATAAAAGTTACTAAGGCCGGCAGGCGGGGGTCTAAACCGCCCGTTCGACAACGACAAATGATATGGACAGAGCATTAGTGTTTCCTTTGTCAAACCGAGAACATTAGTTACCCAAAGCGTGACATCTGTTTAAACAGCTAAGGACACACCGATCAAGCCGGTGGAATCCGGGCAGAACGTGTTAGGTAAACTCTAACACAGCACGAAGAGCGTGTTGCCATTATGGCGTCAACTGATGAGTAACAGTTAAGGATTTTAAGCCATAGGGCTGCCAATGCATTCTAAGAACAGCAATTGACTGAAAAAGATTCAGCATCGCCTGGGTTTAGGTCTTGGGCACGGCTCCTTGTTCTTTAAAGACCCTGCAACCACCGCGGATCCTTTCAAAACTAAATTTTTAGAAGGAGTCGGGCTTTTTCGGCTTGTTAACCTCGGCTACCTGCTGGCCGTAACCTGTCGCACAGCTTCCTTCTCCTTCACTTGTATTCTCTCATCCGTTTTATGTTCGATACCACGTATGTCAGAAGACGTTGCGGGGGACCTTCGACATCGTGGGATGAGGTACCGACTTACTATTCATGCGTTCCGCAGCCTTGGCCGGGCGCCGACGTTGAACCGCATGTACCGCACGTTTCCGGACACTCAGTGTTCATCAGTTGTTCGTAGATCTAAAGACGGCGGCCCAGCGGCTTAGCAAATGATCTGCGTTTTTGCATTGCGAAGGCGAAAACGTGCGTACTTACCGGATGCTTACAAAGGTAGGAAACGTATGGACAGTCGGGTCCCTTATTCGTGCACGTACCGCCAGCTGAACTGAGACATTGAACATCATGCCATTAGCTCGGGACTTACACGATGTTGATCCGCTAGTGTCCGTTCCAGTGGTGTCCGTTCCCATCGTTCCAGTCGTACCGGTTCCCGTAGACCCGGTGGTCTCCGTGCCCATTGACGCTGTGGACCCCGTCGAGCCTGTGCCCATTGATTCCGTCGTCGCTGTGCTGTCCGTACCCATCGTCGTGGGCGTCGTTGCTGCGTCATCTTGAGCGCGGAGCGAGCCTAGAAATAAGACGAATGCCTCTGGTCATGCGTTGTCAGTTTTCTCTTCCCTAGTATCTGTCCCGTTGTCTCGTCAGCTAAACTTTAGTGTGCTACAATCTTCCAAACAGACGTATTTGCTCCTCATAGTGTTTTAAAAACTTAACGGTTTTCGGGCGGTTGTAACGATTCTGTATTGAACATTTCATCGCTAACGGCTTGTGAAAAACCAAATAAAGAAATTTTTGTTTAAATCAAATGAAAAATTAGCTCAGGAACTGCGGTTTTCCAGCGGTACTATGGGCGGCGGAGAAGTAAGAGCGACCTGATTTGCGTACAACTACGCCCGTTCAATACAGAAACGCTCTACAACCGCATTAGCTAAAAATTTAAGGCATTATAGCGCGTGTTCTCCTTCGCGTCATTTTGGAATTATTAGACATCTTCACCAGTCGCTCCTGTCCGCAACTTCAGCTAATGCCGGCGAATCGCGCAGAACTTACCAATTAAGACTGCAATTGTCGAGAGTGCAACAATTACGTTACTGGAATACATAATGGCAACGAATCCAGAACAGGGTGTAGAATAAGCGCAATGTACAAGGGTCCACGTTTGTGCGTTTTACGTCATATAGTGAGAACAACGGCGTTGTCGACGGACTCCGGGCGAAGCCAACCGAGGCATTCGCTGCGACGACGAACTCTCCATCCAGGTTCAGGCACAGCGGCTGCTCAAACAGAAAGTGCTAACACCGTTACATCACAACGTGGAATGACGTTCGACGAACCCCGCGTAAATCGCAGAATCCTTCGGATTCATCGCATGATCGGATGCGTTTGACTTACCCTTCGAGCTACAATCGCTATAGTCATGATCGAACACCTAGGTAGTTCCCCGTAGCGTCGCCACAATGGAGAAGGGCTGTTTACTTCGCAAATTAGCAACTGACAAGCAAAAAGTGATAAGTGACGAAAGCTATGATTAATCTTCAGGACGCTTCTTTTGATCAGCGCCAATGCGAGCCGGAATGAATCTATTCGACCTCGAGCACACTTCGTCGCAGTGGGACTTGAGCCACCAGTCACAGCACACATCTCCAGACTTGCAGCAAACCTCCTCGCACGGCGGACGCCCATCGGGGCAAACATCTTCCATGCTTACGCTCTAAACCGAACCGAGGCGTTACTAGACGTGCAAGCATTCTTGTTGGTTAACCACAAAAACAAACTGCTTACGAAGTGAAGCAGGACTAATGCAGCTACGACAGCAAGGACGACCGTCGTTGTAAAAGAAAGAGGCAATCACTGTGTTGTTTCCGATACATGCTTCGAAAGTTGCTTTGAACGAGCTCCGTTACATGAATCAGGTGCACTCACTCATCCATTTGCGCCTGATCGATTACCAGGTTTAGATGTACGATGATTAATTGAATTGATGAGGCAAGATCTTAACTACTCATAAAACATTGTGGCCGCATAGGAGTCTGCTCGTAAGAAAGTAAGCCGTGATACTGGCAGGAATTTCTAGCGGAAACACATAAATGCACGTATAGCTTCGTTGTCTTCTTCTGCGGTGTTCAGTTGCATTACTCCGTTAAACATAAGGGCTCGGGCGAGGGCACTCGGGAGTGCAGCGAGATATGTCTTTAAGAAATATCCCTCGTCCTCTTTCCAAAAGCGGAAAGTATGAAAATGCACGGCTACGGAGCCTGCAGCGCAGCAACAGCACAAGCGTTTTCCGTCAAATACACCTACATACACGAACAAGAAAAAGATTCTGATGAACCACAGATCTCAAGCGTTAGCCGGGTACCCACATTTTACTGCAACCCGTATGAATAAAGGCTAATTAGCGCTCTCTTTGGTTCCGCTTTCGCCAACCCACAAGGTGACGACAATTTTCTCTTGATAGCGACCCGATTTCCGCACATGAAACCGACGCACACTCGAGCTCAAAATGAGTCAAGGAAGTGGAAAATCGTGCATTAGATCGCGTTCATTTCTTCCGTTTTCCTTGTGCGTGCATAGCTCCCGCTTCGCCTTAATGAAGCTCCACGAGGTTTCGTTTCATGCTGCCTTCGTCCTTGAGCGGTCCCGATTTTTGATGAACTCTTTGATAAGCAACGCAAGATTAGCTAGAATAAATGCCCGTGGAAGACGATACCAATGAAATTTTAGTCGAAAATATAACATTTCGCGAGCTTATGGTCGCGGAAGGCCTTAGTTTTGGATTATACGACGATTCGGGAACTTTTCACGAATTTTCGCGACGATTCGGGAACCGACGATTCGGGAACCAGCGATCTTTAACAGGTCGTTCCATCTGAAATGTATTTCACTTAGCGGCAGCATGCGTAAGCCCTGGAGTGTGGGGACCGCCCGGAAAACGTTAACCAGTCCTTTAGCAACCCCGGCGAGGGGGGTGATCTTCGCATTTTCGGTAGTGCTAATGGCCTTCCCTGAATGGTCGGCTTCCAAAAATTACGTGTTTGCCCCAAGGACCGTCGACAGTGGAACCCAGGTGCGACTGCCGGGGTTGCCAAGGACTGGTTCACGTTTTCCAGGCGGTGGTTATGCACACTTTGCTCGGCCGGCCGATGCATAAGAATGCGGCGGGAGCGTGGGGTGCGCCCGGTCGGCAGACGGAAAAGAAACCGTCCTATGTGTTTAGTCGCTGTATGGTTTCTTAATAGCTCTCTTAAGAAAAGAAGGAATAAACAATTCATGTGTGCAACTTTTTTTATCTCTGAACAAGCGAAATCATTCCTGCAAACAGAGAAATACCGGTTCCCGAATCGGCGGTACCCGAAACGTCGGTTCCCGAATCGTCGCGAAAAGTTCCCGAATCGTCGGTTCCCGAATCGTCGTATTGCCTTAGTTTTGGTGCTTTGTTTTGCCCTTACTTGGGTTAGCGCTTCGCATCCGCTGGAGCAGACAGCTACGCGGCTGGTAGGCCAAGTTAAATTGTCGATCACTCTCATTGCACGACATTGGGCAACACGTGTCTGATGGTTTAATACGCCGCATCAATGGGGGTATTTTGAGCCAGCTTGGCACGTTGAGATCCACTTGACGAACGCCGCTACAAACCTCTTTGTTTCATTTTCCTCTAGCCCCGTCCGCCTGACGCGTTATCCGTCACCCATTGAGCCGCGACTCTGTTATCCACTTACAACCGCCAGCGCATGCACGCGACGCACGTGTTCGCTGAAAGAGGCATGCTTTGACGTAGTGAAGAGCAAAAAAACGTGCATAATGTCTCGCTTGCACATTCATTTTGCTGTGCCTATGCCGATCTCCGTCAAAGGTTTGACGTTCAAAAGCCAAACTTCGGCCGCAGACCGAGAGAGAGAGCCGTCCATTGTGCGAGGAGCTTTTTTATGGGCATGACGAGGCGCCGGTATTGCGTGCACGGATGACAAACTCGTTATGTAACGACATTTGATAACCTTATAAATGAGTGATGCTTGCAAGGACTGCTAACCGTCGGTAACCTTTCCTCCTTATTCGCCATCACGTGGTCGAAATGTTAGCGATAAGTGTGTTAGCTCGCGTTTCCTGGTCCCGCTGGCGTATTGTTATTCGACAAACCCGAAAGTACTGTGGCCGACAAGTTATTCATAATTCAAACAAGTTGTTTACCGAATAGCTTTGAGTATACGTCGTAGAGGTACCTTTTCCGTTTTCGACGACACTACAAAAAGCTCTGTGTGGACTGCGATCAGAGCCACTTGATGAGAAGGTAGGTAAGCGTCACATACGCGTTAACTCGACCTGAATACGTGGTAATTAAACCAGCCTGACCGGGGATTTAACTGGCTTAGCCGTGCACAAAACCATCAGTTTTCTGTTCCTTGCGGCTCGACCCAAGATACCTATTCCCCTCCCCCCCAAAAAAAGGTAAAAAAGTAACCCAAAGGGGTGTCCACAATCTCGGCCATTTATCTAGAGTACTTCTTTTTTTACCAAGTAAAACTATGTATTTCATTGGGTGTACATCCTCCTAGAGAAGACAAAATCGTTCAGCAAAAAGCGTTATCTTATTCCTTTTGCCGGGCCTGTCCGTCCTGTTAGAGTACGACATACGGCTTGTTAACGCGAGCCGTTTTCCGTTCCGTTCTGCGTCGGCAAGAACAGAATATGTGCACTAAAGGTCCACGTCATGCCTGTTTTCGTGTGCCAGAACGGATAGCGGCACTGGGTTGCCGCAGAACAAGACTAAATTTGGCATTACGTAGTACATCAAGGAAGATTTTCTTCCATTTCCGCTTCCCAGTCATGTAGTCACTTCACATTCTCTAAATCAATGCTACACTTTCGTACCTTCACTCAGTTGACATCGGAACCCATGTGCAGTTTGACGCGGAAAAATTAGAGTCTTACACCTTCTGAATCATTCTCTGAAAGTGTTCGGTGTGCGTGACAAAGTCGCGTACACAGAGCTTACCCACGACAGATTGAGATGAATCCCTGCGGATGTTACAATCGCCGTTCCTAGAGCGAGCCCTATCTTCTCATTTGTAGGGCCGAAGTCCTTCTTAACATCAGGGTTCCTGTGTACCTAGAAACCGTTTCTGCAGAGCGCATCTCACCCCTTTGGTTGGCCGTACATAGCTAGAGCTAAGACCCCTTGAGGATTGCGCATTGTGCGCACCCCAGGACAAGGATGCATTACATTTTCTCCTCACGCAGAAGGCAGGACATAGAGGAAGGCTTAAGTGTTGAACCGCTATTAGCTCGGAGAAATGGCAGGCGTGATTCATCCGACGATTTGAGGTCAAGACACTGATGGACACCAGGACCGTAGGGTTCAGAACCACGCCAAAAACATCCCCAGCCTGCGTGTGAAGCATACGTTGCGGGGGTTGGCGCGTCACTATCTAAGTCCCGCCCATAGCAGCTTTTATGATCAGGCATTTTTAAGACTGCCTGGTGTATCTGGTGGCTTTTTATCGGGTTCGGCAACACCCCCATGATTTAAAAAAATAATTTTGTTCATCTTCAACATCTTTGCTCAATATTTTTTTTAGTAACCTTCGTACCAGCTATTTTCCAGCAATCTTTAAAAATCATTGCTTCCAGAGTCCCCGGGCAAATTCCCCGCCCAGCCCTGATATTCCGTTTCGTGTCCAGCCGATATAGAAAGAGTAGCCATTATACGCTTAACGCTTACGTCGCCACGTGCGTTTACCTGCGCAGAAAGTACAAATGACAAATTGCGTTAAGCGGGTTTCATGGAAAAGACCTCATTCTCATTAAGCGAACATGCGTGCTTGTTACAAACACGGCAGTACACTCGTCATATGCACCAGATATGGTGTACGGAGTGTTTCGCGTAGTTTTTCCGGCAAATATATGCCTTCATACGTCTGCATATTCGGTGACCCTTTCGTACTTTTGCGTGACGACGAAGACACCTTGGCACCTTAGGCAATGGCCGCTCAGTCTATGTAGTGGCATGCTGAAGCTTTTTGGTGTCCGTCGAGCAGGCATGGGCGATTCCAAATTTCGCACTGCGCTCGTAGTCGCAAAAAGACCGACGGGAATTCTCACAAAATTTCCAAATAAGCCCAGTTTATGACCATGCAACTGCGAATCATTGCTTAGTTTGAGGGATGTCCGCATAGCTTGCCCGCCAGCTTTTAGGGCTCCCTACGGCTCGGCTGGTGGCAGGCTCCACTCCCCGTCTGTCCTCTAAGAGTTTCTCTGAGTTCAAAATTTGAACTCTAAACTTTTGGCCCTGAACTGTCTCAACCTTGATCTCGCTGTCATCTGGGGTGTAGGCACGGTCCTGTTTTCACTGAGTATGCCAGATCTACGCTGCTTTCTTAACCGAAAAGCCGTAATCATCTCTGTTCTTCAGCGATTTCCGCATCTTAATGGGCAGTGAAAAGGACGCCTTAATTTGGGCTTGCGCGCCGCGTTCCGCTTATGCGTCGTACCGACTTGTACCTTCGCTTCAGATCTTTGACGCAATGTGGTCTGTTTTGAAAGGTGTTCGAGCCCGTCCGACTGCTTCTCGCACCTAGAGGGGCAGTATGGGTTCTGGTGCGAACGACCTCCTCACTATCTTTTAAACACGCTTTGGTCACGCGAAGCGCACCGACGGGACCAACCGGAAACAAGTGGCCAGGCCCTTTCCGCAAATCATTTCTGGTCATATTTGGTCCAGCGGAAGCGATTCCTTTTTACAAGATACTACTATTTAGGACAATCTGGCCCACATCTTACCTATCATCACAACAAATTATTTACAGGGGTCTCAGATCGCCTCTCCTGAGGGGAAATGCTTCTCCTGTGCCGAAGGTTGTCGAAGACCCGCCTAACAGGCCAGGAGGCCCATAAGCACTTGCTTTCCAACCCGGAGATTCTTCTCGAAGTGCGAAAGAATTGCTAAGTACCGTGCATAACGTCCATTCGTTGTTTCCTTGTTAAATATACGGTTTAAAAAAGTGACTCTCCTGCGCCTCTCCTACCGGGTTCTGCGCCTCCCCTCGGCAAATTCCATCTGAGACCCATGATTATTTAGGCGATTGAAACTTTGCATATTCTTGACGGAGAGTCTTTCATGCAGCCAAATACGCGTGTCGCTTGGTTCCAGGATTTCTTGGACAGTCTCTCGAAGCAGTTCCACAATGCATTTTGAACTTGACGCTTTCAGTCCAGGGCTTCTCTCTGCCAGCCCACGTGTGATCTTCGTCTGTTTCCGGTAGAATGTTGTTACCGCTCCGTTGCCCACGATACAAAGGAATAATTATCTTTCCGGTAATAGGGCACTGGCATTTAGGCTTAGTCTTCGCTAACGCAAAATTAGTGTTTTCCGTCTTTTCGCGCTTCGCACCGTTCTGTGTTGGCTGTGGCAAAGTTGCTTGTTTCAGTTTCTTTGGCTCGGCAAGGTCTTGATAGCAAATTTTAGCGGCGTTTGGCCCAGTACTGCCGTGCCGTGTGATTCTGTGCCGTTTAATGGAACGGAAGACCCCCCCCCCCC
>JNEY01000318.1:81560-143927 GCA_020875895.1 Aphelenchus avenae
GGGGGCCTGGGGGCCGGCCCCCGGCCCCCGGGGCCGGGGCCGACCTAAGCCACTGGGGGCCGGGGCCGGCCCCGGGGCCTGGTGTTGGGGGCCGGGGCCGGCCCGCGGCCGAAAATTTGGGCCCCCGAACAGGGTTGCGTCTAGGCGAAGGCGTCAAGGAACACGTTGGGAACACAAACGCGTCTGCGACTATTTACATACCATCGCCGGAGGATATATTCGTCTGCGCCCATAAAGACTTAAGTTGGTCATTATGGTTTATACTTTCTGTCAGTTCAGTTCGATGCGTCGTTGCCGTTTACACCGCTCCTCCTTCTTGTTTGTTCGCGAAAACACGGTCGCATTTCTTGCATCGATCTCTGCAAAACAAATGTACAGGTGTTCCATCGGGGGTGTCCATCGGGGCGTGATCGCTCAAGGTGTCGCGTCGCGTTCGCTGCGACGGCGCCGCGCGTTTTAAACCGCACTGATCGGTTCTTGTTGAAAACAGGACGTCTCTCGAGAAGACGATGCCTTTCGAAGAACGCATGTGGGGTTTGTGTACAGAGGGGTTCAACGATCGTCGGCCGTCTCGCTTAAACTAGGCCAAAAACAAAAACGCACGGCCTCCAGACGTGCAGCACACACAGTGACGTGAGATTTCGTAGGGTGTCAACATCGAGTAAGTCTACTTTGCTCTGGGTTGATCGATGGGATTTCAGGTGAAAAGAACGGAAGCTAAAGGCGGTGTCCGAAGCTCCACAAAAGTTGATGAAACGCTGGATTTCGGATTACATCTTTGACTGACGAATAACCACTTGTGCAATGGACATGTTTCGCCCCTCTGCATGGGAGGCGTCTCTGCATTAATTCGACTGGTATAGATGGGTCTCCGCTTAACGCATAAGCTGCTTTTACCACACCACGCATATCGTTCACTTGTACCAAAGGTGAAATTTTTGTTAGATAACTCGTCGTCGACGTAACTTCTTGCTAGCGTCACATGCCACTGGAACCTGCGACCGCAAGGATACTGCGTCGTAAGCACCTTCTGTCTGGTGCATCTGGTGGGCAACCTCGGTGTATTGCGTTCTAGAACCTTGAAAACCTCAAGGCGTGTACTTTGCTTTTTGTCCAGTAAATTTGGCGATGTCAATCGCGACTTCTGATTGATTCCGGCGGGCCTGATTCAATACAGGCCCGCCGTGCTGCTCTCTAAGGAGAGACCATGGCATCCAAAAGAATAACTTGGAATAGCGAAAATAAGCGCGACGTTTGCGTCTGGTTTTGACGTGCGAGGTCGCGATTTGAACCGCTGTACAAATATTAAAGACCCCGCATGCCTCTCAATTATGCTTACGGAAGCTAAAACGCCGCTTACTTCCTCCACTAGAGGCGTGAAAGCCACCCGCTATGCGTTGTTGCTGTGTCGTCCTGTGCACGATCGTCGCTATCGTTGTCCTCGTCGGATGTTTCGGCATCGTCCTTGTGATCATGAAGAACCGACACGGCGCTTGCGTAAGTAATCGCGGATCTTCAAACAGTGTGTGCGGCGCTAAGGGTTCTTAAACGTCACGGACTTCTTTCCGGACTCTAGGCGAGCCCAGAAAGAGACCTCTGTCCCAGCTATCAGGACAACGTTTTCAAGCACAGATGCGAAGCCCGGAGAAAAAATCATGTGACATGGTAAAACATCCGCAATTTTCACCACCCCTTTTCCAACGTCAGTCCTCAACAAGTCCATTTCGATACCTGTTTGCTTTTTCTGCCCACACAGAACTTTCTTGTTGATGTTAAGCTCAAACCCAGCAGCGTTTTGATTCAGTACAAATCATGGATCCTTTCTTAGGGTGACGCCTCTGCCAAGGACACTTGCGCGAAGCTTCTTGACGTTATCGACGGAAAGGGACCTTTCGCGAAATGCAAGATGATCGGGAAGGAGAAGATCCAGAAGCAGCACGCCGCGTGCCTCGAAAAGCTGTGCAAACCCGCGAACGACGCCTCCACGCTTGCGGTCGTCGACTTTGTCACGCTTCGATGTCAGGCGGTAGACGATTTTGCCCGGGCCTGCGCTACGCTGGTTCAAGGTTCGTGCGTTCCCCCCCCCCCGCCCGCCCTCAAGTCAGCAAAAGAATTTTGAGGTCCTCATTTTGAGCATTTGGAATGTTGAGGTTGAGAAGTGAGGATTTTGAGAATCGTCAAGGTTCGTACGTTGGAGCCTAATCCAATAAGAGTTTTTTGAGCGGCGACGTCCTTGCGCGATAAATATTATCGCTGTCTGTCCAGAACCCGGGGGCTTGTCGCACGCATATCCAGCACGTAGGAGGGCTGGGCGCTCTACGGTCATGGCCCCGAATTTCCGAGGCTGTACTCTTCGATCCGTTCTTCGTCGACTCACTGGCCATTCACACATCCTTAGCATTTTTTCCTGGACTAATGTAGCAGGAAATTCAGGGTACAGTTATGAAATGCATAACAATAAGTGTGGCCTGCGACAGGCTGCTAATTTAGCTTCTGCGCACACGTCCGTGTTCTGTTTTCAAGCTGATGCTACTTCCGGTTTTGGTTCCCCATACCGGTCGTCCGAAAACTGCGCCCGGCTCAGGTACGGGAGCTAAGAAGCACCGGTCCTTCTAGCTTTTCCGCACTAGGTACCCGAAGGGTTGACGCGTACATTTTGTAAAAGCGCCAGGCTATTGGAGAAAAACGGTAAGAACTACTATAGCGTAACGTCAGGATCAGCAAGATTCTGTGCTGACAGGGAATCTTCTTTCATACTAAGTTTCAGATGCGCGCTTTGACTGGAAAGCCGAATATGGATGCAAGTGAACCACACCTTGCACAGGAACATTCCGGCACGTATCGCTTTGACATGGAATATTTTTAACAAACAATGTGTTCAAAATTTCGTTCGTTAAAACAAGTTGCAGATTACGTTCACGATTAAATAGAAGTTCAAATTAAAGTCAGTACATTAAATATTAAATTTGTTAGTATATAGGAAAATATAAAAAATGAAAATTTTCCAGAACTTTTTTATGTTGGCCGCCCTCTTCAACGGCTGCCTACTCGGCCTGAGCCACTACTTTATTGATGGAGCAAGTGGTTAAGCGTGGACCTATGTCCTCTTAACTTATGCATGTTGCCGAACATTGGCTGCAATAACGAGACGATATTTCTGCAGATATCTTTCGTCTTCTCATTCTGTTCGGTACTTCGGTGCACGCTCAAGGAGTCGATCAACCGGCAGTAGTTGTAGACCGTTCGCAGTTCTCTCGATTCGAGCTTGAGCGGTACGTCGATGACGGATTTCGCTCGTTCTTCGGCAACGACGGTCGCTGAAGTGTACGTTGTGAGCACTTTAGTCTTGTGGGACTGATACTTACCTCCGTAAAAGTACGCAGCGGCGTCGGCAACGCATGGCAGCATGCACGCCAGAAACACTGAGGTCGTCCAAGGGTCCATTCAAACCTAAGTTAACACTATAGCAACCACCCAATAGCCTTGTGGAAACACAGCATGGTACGTGCAAACTGACTAGTTCACGCTCGAAATTAAGTGAAAAGAGTCCTCGCGATTGATCTATAGCGGAACTGGTGAAGACCAGAAGATGCTCTGCCACGGTAAATGTCTTTGAAAAAGAATGTGACAAAACGAACAGAGCTTTGAGACATGCGTGACAAGGGGCCTTCTGCAGGCAAATGAAAGCCTTTTTGGTAGTCAATAGTTTAGAAGAAGGAAAGAAGAGGAGGATGGACCTTCGGGACGGAAAAACGTTTGTCTCAGAATAGAGCCGAACAAAGATAGTGCATTAATTCGGAACACACACTATAATAGCCCCTACGTGCGGGCTGATATTGCAGACAAACGGATCTCGGAAAGGAGGCGATCGGAAGAGCACGTCAGTTCCGGCCGGCTCCGCGAGTCATCCTTGGTCACGTGCCCGCAGTCGACGGTCGTGGCGATGGTAGAATCCTAATGATCACCTTCTTAGCCGTTTGTTAAAGCCATCGGTCCAGAGTACCGGGCTTAGCGTTTCCATTGTCATCACCCTCGGTGCACTTTAACAAACCAGACACATGGATATAATGACAGGCTATTAAAGCGGAAGGTGGCAGACCGAAGGCGGTAGGGGTCTTGCAAAGACTCTTCTCTAAGTACTAGTTCCGATGTCAAAGGCCGACCAGACTACGATACCAAGGTGGACTAATGCAGGCCAGAACCAAAGGAAGTCATAGGCAAAACTAGGAGTCCCGACAAAGTCCGGCCCGAAAACTTTGCAAAGCTTCCCTGCTTAGAATCAAAGGTAGCCAGCCGTCATGTTATCCGTGACATGACGTGATCCGTGGCTGATTCGCGTCACGCATCACGTAACGCGTGTAGCATCAAATCATGGATCGCGTAACGGGGTCTAAAATAGCCGTGATCCGTGACGTGATAGTATTAAAAGCCGTGATCCGTGACGTGATAGTATTAAAAGCCGTGATCCGTGACGTGATAGTATTAAAAGCCGTGATCCGTGACGTTATCACGCCACGGATCCCGTCACGACGGGTCACTTGCCTACACTTACTTAGAATAGCGCTCCCTCTGGCTGAATCATGGTTATACCACCGCCTCCACCGCTTGTAGTCTTGTCGAACCCTAGGCAAACCTGCGACGATTCGTGCAGAAGTGGACGTTACCTCAAGAAGTGAACTTCCGGACGAAGCGTATTAATTACGCTCATGTGGAAAAAAACAACCAAAACCATGGCTCACGTAGCGGTCTAATTAGATTGCGTGACGGACGACCACGCAGACCTGTGTACTTTAAATCATCTGTCCTCGCAGAAGGCGACAAATGCCAAAACAGGACTGTGAATGCATCGGAGAACGGAAGGGAATGTGAATATGCTAAGGGGTCACTTGAGAACGGACCGGAAGACCTGCTTCGAGCACAAAGTGATCGTGCTTAGGGCTCGACTCTTGTTGTTGCACGTAAGCGACTCTCGTAAGTAGCGCTGTTTAGCCACATTTGTTCATTAATGCCCTCGTTTCTGAGTCTTTCACGATCACGCTGCAAGGGAACCTACTAGAGCCTTCGTAGTGCAATCTTGTCTATTCCGTTGTTGAAGGATGAGATCGAGGCTCGGTCTAAGCCTTAGAAGACCGAGACTCTTGGCACATTTTGGTGGTCTCGGTATCTGTCGAAAAAAAACTGAGAGTAAACCGAGACTTAGAGATAGCGTCGCTAGGCGCAGCCTAGCGACCATTTTTTATCCAAATTTTGCTATCGTCGCCTGCCTTATTTTTGCGGCTACCTTATACTAGTAGAGATCAAACAAGGTTTTCTACGGCCACTACCATACACCTGTCTAGTACGTACCAAAATAGTCGTTGAAGTCTCGGTCACAGTTTTCCGAGACTTTCGGTGCATGCTGGTTTGAGTCTCGGTCGCGGTTTGATTTTTATAATCCGCCATCCCAATTGTAGCTTTGTTAACCAGCTTGCTTGAGCCGTTAACGCATTTGTTTTACTTCAAAGCGAGAGAAAACCGTCAGTGAATTCGAGACGCTTCCTTCGGCAGTTTGTTTGTCGATTCCAAGTTCTTCGGCGCCTCTCCCGGGCGGTGGTTGTGCGCATGCCATTCGTAGAAGCCCTTGGCTTTGAGGTCGGATGCCGCCAGTCCGAGGCAGCCATCTCTCCAGAAGACGCATCGCCATGAGATTTGCCAGCTGCCGTTGTCGAAGAAGAACCGCGTCTTCTCCATTTCGTGGCCACGGTAAACGACGTTTCCGGACGAATCCGGGGCAGTGCCTAAAGCATTCCGGGCGCCCGTAAGCAGAAAAATGTGTCTTTTTGTGTCATCTACACATACACAAATATTTTGTGTTTCTGCGTTTGTGTAATTATTTTTGTGTATTGTTCACACAATATGTGTATCGGAATCTGCAATTTGTGTCTCATTTTGTGTCTCCCCAGTGTGTAAAAAAGACCAGGCTAAATTTTCATATTTTTAAAAAAGACATAAAATTCAGACACAATTGCTGGGACACAAAAAAGACACAAAAAATCTTTTGTTAATATTGGTTATTTCATACTTGTTTGTGCTATTTTTCGCACTTCTTGGCTAATAATGCATCGACGTTCGAATATGGAGCGCCGTACGCATGCGCTGCGCGTCGTTTGGTGCGCAGACTGTAAGCAAAAACTATGTTCTGAGAGGCTTAGACCAGAATCAGGCTGATCAGTCAAAAGCTGACTAGGTAAACCGCGGTTAAACTGAGGACACAGTCTACGCAGGGCCGCAGGTGCGGGCACGTTACCTCGTCGTCCAAGCTTGGTCTTAGACGTAAAGTATACGGCCGTGTAGGCGCCGACAACTTGCACCATACCAGTCTTATTGCCTACTACAGCTTAGTTTTACTCATAGAAAAGCCATGAAACTCACTAGCTAAACCGCATTAGGCTTAGGCTTAGACATCGACCACGCGGCGCCGTAGGCGCCGGCGTCCTCACCAGATCAGTCCTATTACCTACCTCTTGAGATTAATTTTGGGGGGAGGCGGGTTAATAAGAGAATTTATGGTAAATGGTTACGTAGACGTTGTCTATGAAGGTAAAGTAAGCCTGTAGCAGTGCAAACATGCAAAAATACAGAAAAACGTGGAAAAAATGAACAGAAAGCCGAAAAATAATGCCTTTTTGGTGAAAAAGACACAAAAAACCGGAAATTAGTGAAAGACACAAAATTTTGACACAAAATTCCGGACACAAATACAGAGACACAAAAAAGACACGAATCTCTGGTTTTTGTGTCCCCGTGTTAAATAATGACACAAATAAAAAAGACACTTTTTGAAGATGACACAAATCTTATTTTTTGTGTCTTAGGAATGTGTAATTAATGACCCAAAAAAGACACATTTTTCTACTAACCCGGGTGCCGATTCCGAATCTCACCCCAATGCTAGAGGAAACCATAAGGTTGCTCGGAGAAATCTTGCCTAGGAGAAATCTTTCCTCCATTACTCGCCTTCGCAATGCTGCGAAGTAATCCCTCTTAAGTTCCGTGGTCTTGCAATGACATGAATCGCTCTACGGGCATCTTCTGCGATAGTCCCTGGAATTAGTTCCCTGACAAAGTGAGTGCATTTTGGGTTGTTTGAAGGTGCTTTTGGGCAGCGTTTACACTAAATCGGTATTTTAGCGATGAGCTTAACTGAAGTTTGAGTTCAGTTCAATTCACTTAAAGTCCACTGACTTTAGCAGTTCCTTGTTGCAAAACCCAAATAGCCCACGGTAAGGTAGCGGGGTAGGTGAGGGGGGTACATTTGGTGAAGAATCTGGGGATATCTATCCACCCATAATTCGCCTCCATGCGCCGTTTCCTCCAGTACTCGCAAGGTTCCCCTAGTACTTTCGTAAAATCAGCAGCCGTAGCGTCGAAATGATCAACAATGCGTCGAAATGCGACGATGTGCTTACCACTTGTCGTTCTCGGTCCCCTACGCTTCTTGACGCAAGACGACTTCACTGCAGTGTTCGACGGCGTGCGGCTTGTGGAAGCGACATTATTTAGGCTTCTGTTGACAGTGCCACTCCTGCGACATGTTGGCACCACTTTCGGTGGCTCCCGCTTAGGACCGACGTTCGTTGACTTCACCTTCTTGACGGTTCTTTTCTTGATCGTATGCGTGTGGACCGTCTTCAGCTTCGGAGAGGTGTCCGATTTGTCTAAGAGGATAATGTACCCAGTGTCTTAGTGAAGAAGTACGCATCATAGCATTGACGCATGCATCATACCGCTATCACATGCATCATATCGTTCTTGCATGCATCAGCTACCGCATGCATCATAGCGCTAGCGGATGCATGCTAGCCCAGAGCTCGAATTGGTGGACCTCGTCCGGACCGACTCGCACCCGATTTTTCATGGGCCCGGACCGGGCCCTAGGTTTTTTGGGCCTGGCCCAGGCCCGGCCCGGGCCTTAAATCAATTTTTCGTTATTCGAAATAGGAAAAATTGCCTTGTTCCCCCTTGGTACTTTTTCGAGATGCCAGAATTCTGCCCTTTTAAGCCACTTAATTTTCTGCAGAGAATATATTAGCAATTAATAAAGATGCGATGGGCATTATGAGGTAAAAATTATTATAAAAATGGCAAAAATGGCCTGAATTTGGCCTAGACTAGAGACGGGCCGGCCCATTCCGAACCCTGTGCTAGTCTTGCATCATGCATTACACCCGTATCGCATGCATTAGAGCTCATCGGCGATTCCAATGAGCACAAACAAAACAAAATTGGTTTTCAGGAACACACACCGGCCTTGCACAATGCGGTATACTATGCCCATGGCGGTACGGCATGCGTATGGTCACATATTCGAAACGACATAATTTCTTCCTTTTTCGACGGAATTAATATTAACTTAATAATCACTCATTGGGTAACGTACACGCGAATAGGGTCTTTTGACCCATTGCTTCTGGCTTTAGATTATATCAGTTTTGGAATGTTTTTTTCAAAAGAATGATTGTACCCGAACTGACGACCGGAGCCATTGCACGCCATGACATTGTGCACTCGAAGAATGCTCACCTCTTAGACGACGACTAATCGCAATCGACTGCGCACGTCGTCGCAACTTGCGTGCCACCATCGCCTCGGCTGAAGTGGAGGGCTTCTGCCTCGGTGGCGCTCCGGGCCGATGATTATGCGGCAGGGTCTCCTCGAGCTCAGTACATCCGAAATCCGACTTCGCTTTGCCGCCGCATCCATCCGAGGCGTAAACGCACTTCCACCACTGATGAATTCCGGATCGTTGGCCCACGAATCGCGCCATTGGATAGCCGTCGCAGAGAACGGTTCCGCTCGCCGGAGAGACGTTGGCGCTGCCGCTCTTCGATCCCATTACTAAGCGGACAAGTTGTTCGGACGGAATAGGCAAAAGTTTGTACACAAAATGGCGCATAACTATCGAACACAAGAGAATTTCGCAGTATTTTCAATGAAATGTTCTTCTGCGAAAAGTTCTCGTTGGCTCGTTTGATTCACTAATTTTGGTGGGACCTACCTACCGTGCGACATAGGGCGGAAATAAACGCGTACACGTCTGTCCTACGGATTTGAGCCCTCCTAAACACTGTGGCAGTGAACGTTTGCTAAGAATGATTGCTAACGGGATAGCAGTTTGCCATTAGCTTGACGAACAGCATCGGAAACGCTGCTTGTAGGCATAATTTTACGAGGACACGAAACGTTTCTTCCTCTTAGCTGGAAGCACTTCCCTTTAACAAATTTTGCTAGAGAAGTGTTGGGGAAACTCTCAGTGAACTACGTCTTATTACTAAGCAAAAAAAAGAGACAGGCAGATAACGCTAATCTCTCGTAGGCCGCTTACGAAGAGTGTGGAGTGAAGAGAAAACGTATGCTCAGCGCCAAATATTGGCTAAAAACACATCGATTGAAGACGCCGCGTGACGCTCTCTTCGCCCGTTGTCCACTCTCGCAGATGACCACCACGAGTGACCACAGCGAGAGCGGCCCGCGGGCAGAGAGCCCTCGTGGCGCTACGAGGCTGGGGAATGCGTCCGCGAGTGTCAAAAGCCACCAGTGCGCAAAGTTGCGCAAATAATGTCATGTTCTCGTCGGTAAACGCACTTCGATTACGACGTACGACGCTAATAGGCGATCATGTTCGGAGGCCGGATGAAATTCTATTAGCAGACGGCCGAACCCCAAGAAAGCAGGAAAAATCATGGAAAAAACAGGCGCGTTTTAGTTATTTACAAATCAAGCAACCGTTGCGTACTCATCATTGGTAGGGGCGCTCTCACGAAGCTCATGACGCAGACTGAATTCGTGAAGAATGCGAGCGTAGCTGTTGTAGCGGCCAGCTACAAAGCCGAAAATTCGGGTACAATCAGCAAAAACATTAATGCCCTGCTCAAAAATAAGCATCGAAAAACTTTGTCCCTGATTTCAGTCATGAAAATCAGGGAGGAACGGCCCAAAATGCCTTTTGAAGAACTGGTCAAAAATTTCTACTGGTGGCGTTCGTCTTCGTCCGTTTTCAGGACTAATTTTTCGTTGGTCCTCGTAGAAAAAGTTATTTTATTAATTTTAAAATGTTTCATGAGTCACCCTTTTTTGGCGGTCGCCGCACATTCGCTAGCGCTCAAGGTGGACCTTTGCCAAAAAGCGTGCGGGTCGCTGGCGAACGTGCATATCCGCAAATTTTCATCCGCCGCGCTCATTCGGACGCCAGCGGCTCGTCTTTGGCGAGAGAAATCACCCTCTAGTCGATTGAAGAAGTAATTAAACTTCGTCGATTTCCTTGGACGTAACGGGAAACTAAAATCACCGTTGCTTTTTTATGTCTGGATTTACCTAAAAAATATTACTGGCTAACAAAGCCAAAATATATTCGATATTCTGCAGGAATGAACTGATGAATCTCGTTGCCGAGAGGCTAAGATCCGCCGTCTTGGAAGCAGACGGCCGCTCGCTTCTCTTCAAAGGACTCACAGAGCGATGTCGGTTCTTGTCGCATCAGCCATTATCCGAGCGTGAACGGCGTAGGATCGGCGCTGCTCTGAGAGAGTAAGTAGCGGTTTCACGATATCCTAGATCACTCCATAAACCATTCCTTCAAGGCGACCCTTGGCCGCATGAAAATCCCATGGTGCTGCCGTTGACCTACTTGCCTTAGCGGTAGTTGCCGCTAGTAGCCCTCTTCTAGTGTGCGCTACCCTTGGCTCGCAAATGCGAGGATGATCCTTCTGCTCTGCGCCAACCATGTGCAACCGGGCCCTAGGCCCGCCGGGCCCGGGCCTCGATTTCGCTGAACCCAGCCGGGCCCCGGGCCGGGCCGGGCCTGGGGTAGGCCCGTTTAGGCCCGGCTCAGGGCTCAAAAATTGCCACATTTGGGTCAAATTTTCAATACATTTATGGTAAATTCGTCAAAAACTCGCTCTGACGGTGCCTGCGGCAAGCTATTTTTGGTGAAAATACGCGAATGTGACATCTTAAACTCATTATAAGGGGCAACACTTCAGCCTATGGAAAGTATCAAATGGGGGACCAAGGGGATTTTTCCTGTCTGCCCCAAGAAGTCAAGGCCCGCCGGGCCTCCAAATTTTGCCCGCGGGCCGGGCCGGGCCTCGACTTGAAGGCCCGTTGCACATGGTTGCTCTGCGCACGGATATGCCAGCTTTAAAGTTCTGCGGCGGACTAGCGGTGTTAAATTGACTCACAAGCATGCGATAAAGGCCGCTAAGCGGTCACAGACCTAATTTTCGCGAAACCCTTGAAAGGTTCATGCTAAGCGTCCATATTTAGAGCTTCAAAGCAAGGTCTCATGGGCGGGATCCTCTACGCATACGTAGCCCTTCTCGTCCATCACAAGCGACGGGCAGTAGCAAAGGCATTCAAGTACGCACTGTGTGCGATACACTCAGCGCTGGCGCTAGCCTGCTACGACTACGTACGGACACGTTCATTTTTGACCAACGAGAACGTGCGAAGGATTTCGGCAAAGGCAAGTTTGTTCGGTGTTGTTATGAGGACGATCACCAAATCGGAGACGTAACGTATGTTTAGCCGGCCGTTTCATGACATTTTACGGGACTTATACAATAGGTGCTACCGAGGAAAAGTGGTCATGTGTGATTCGAATTTTTCCCCTATTTACAGGAGCATTCTCCTCGATAAAACAACGTCTTCAGCCCGCCAGAGACTGGAATTTCTACCCGTTTTTTACCATGAGCATCTAAAAATATTTGAGTCTAAATAAACCAGACGTTTCCCCTGCAGCCAGACGTTTCCTTTCTGTTTCAGTATGCAAAGAAGACAGTGAAGTGAACTCATGACGCCGTAAAGCGTCGCAGATGAGACGACGTTGCGCTCTTGACCAGCACACTGTTTCGCTGTTGTTCCATAACTGTTTCGCTTCCTTCACGTATGTTAGTCAATAAAAAAATCGAAGCTCACGAGATGACTGACATCACAGTCATCTGTGTGTTTAAGTGGTTCATTCCCGGACGCTACCCCCACCCCCCATAAGGGGATACCATCCCAATAGTTGTTCGCCAACATAACATTATGTTGTTCAGACGGAGACTAATAAGAATTACAATTGTCCAAAAAAAAACTAACCGGCCACACAACAATGTAAAGCGTCGTCATTAGAGTTTTTCGCATTACATAACTTGTTTTACTTACTTAGCTGGTTCTACGCACGGGACTTCCGCTAAAATTTGCCGTTTCTGTTCCGTTGTTCTGCAGAAATTTTTCCCCGTCCCCGTTCCGTACCTGAATAACATCTTCCTCGTTCCTTTCAAATCCGTTCCGTTCTGGCCCATCTCTAGCTGGTTCGCATCATGAATGCGCTCAATGCGAATACGACGTGTGTCACGTTACGTGCTCACTACATGCTCTGATCCATGTTTCGGACAAACCCAAGTGTTGAGAATTGCATTGTCACAAAAAGAATTCTGGGGAAGGCTTTATTTGCATCGATCACGTTAGGTGCTCCGATTGAACGGTTCATTCGGGGGCGTATTAAACGTGAACGTGAATGTATTCGATCTAGGCGGTTCGTTTTTCGCAAAACGTTTGCATACCCCAAGCGGGCTCGTGTGAAAACAACTTTCAGGCACCGCACAGAATGAACAAAGTCGTGTTTCCTTGTCTGGCACTGATATCCTTGGTGGTGTACCGTATCTCTTCGAATATAGCCCCTTGGGCTATATTTTCCGTAAGAGTTTTTTTCAGAAAAAAATAAATTTCACAAATTAACAAATTATTTTAAATTTTGTGTGTCATCCATCAGTAAGGCACGTTCTCCGTTCCAAAATTCTTATTTTATCGTTACATATCCTAATATGGCCTTAGATTTGAAGTCCATACCCCAGATGCGTATCTATAAATTTTTGGGTGGGGCTATATTAGAGGGAGGGGCTCTATTTGGGGGGGGGGGGGAGTTATATTTGAAGAAATACGGTATGTCGATTTTGACAAAGTTGCCGACGTTTGCAACCATTATGCATCGCCATTCGACGAGTCACCGCCTCGTGTAAAACACCTGACAAGAGCATCTCGCGGTAATATCAGCTACAGACTTTGCTGTTGACCCCAGGTGAGTATTCATCCTGCTGCAAGTTCTGTGTAAATGTCGGCAAACCCCACCCGTACCGTACTGCCCTACCGTACTGACCCACCCGTACCGTACAGCCGTACCGATAGTACGGCAGTACGGTACGGCGAGCAGTACGCTGCGTAGTTCGGTATGAGTGGGATCTGTACGGTACGGAGTACGGCACTGTTGAGATCAGTACGGTAAGGAGTACGGTACGGGTAGTGACAGTACGGTACGGAGAACGGCACTGTTTGGGTCAGTACGATAAGGAATACGGCGCACGGTAAGGCTACAATTATGATTTTACTTATTGTTAGCTATGGAAACGGAACGATGGTAATCTTGCTGGCAGCGGAAAAGCTTGTGCGGTATGACATTTGGTGCCGGTCAGACAACGGCTCGTCGACGAGTAAAACTCAGCTCGCTACTTGGACGCTAACACCACGACTGAAAAAAGAAGCTTGCAGGTGGAGCTCGCGGCTTGCTATATGCAATGTCGTGGACGCGCCTGAGGTTGACCGGTGCTACTGAAACGAAAATAACGGTCTGTGTTTTTAGCACTGCGAGACCCCTAGATGTACGCTGGTCGAAGGCTGTCAGGGGCGATAGTTTCTGCTAGACATGCGTTGACGTGCTGTGGGCAATGGCGTACTGTTTTCTGGCTCACCATGACACGGCCCACGGCGTGCTCAATATGATCGACCCGTGCCTTACCAGCAGTACCTACTCAATCCCTTAGGCTTAATAAATCTCTTAGGGTGAAGACTTTAGGGTGAAAACCGAACTGGAAATGGGGAGAATTAGCTTTTCTCCTAAAGACTAGCTCACAGATTGTTGCCGGCTCCTACCGGCTAGAGGCAGGGACTGTTTATTGTTTGCTTGTATTCACTTTGCACTTTTGGGTACTTCGTTGGCACTGATTGGGCAATTCCTTGGCGCAACCACTGTCGACTCGACCATACGGTTCTTTAATGAATGATTCTTGGAGTGAGCCAGGATATCGTAAAACTGATACTTACTCTATCAAAGCAGCGCCGATCCTACGCCGTTCACGCTCGGATAATGGTTGATCCGACAAGAACCGGCATCGCTCTGTGAGTCCTTTGAAGAGTAGCGATCGGTCGTCCTCTTCCAGCACGGTGGATCGCAGCCTCTCGGCCAGGAGATTCATTGGTCTACTCCTGCAAAATAGCGAATATTTTCGGCTGGTGCAACGGTGCTGGTAAGGAGCTAATGAGATAGGCCAGCACCACTTCTACGCTCGAGGTTCTTCCATCAGCCAGCATCTCTCACATCATCTAGCCCGGAATTCTAAAAACGCATCAACTGCACACCGCAAGCGAATAACCACTGAGTCATCGTAGGGTCCGTCGCTCAACAACAACAAACAGCGCCAAGAAGCAGTATATGAACCCAAGACAATTCTATGATAATCATAAATCTTTGGTAAACTCCTGACATTTTCTGTCACCACAGTTTAAGCCTTCCATGAGACCCGCACAGACTTGCTCTTAGCCCGCTGCCCTCCGCCCATTAAAGACTTGCAAATCTGCCTGATCCCAAGCGTCGTTCCTTTCTGGGTTCGTCCGTGCGGCTGCGGGACTTTACTAACCGCAAGGCTTGTGCTTAAACCAAATTGGACTTTTTTTTGGGTGAATTACTGAGCGAGATTTCGTGCAGGAAGGCCGTATTGGAGGATCATCCCGATCCCCGAGGACGTCGCATACACGCCACCATAAAAATTCACGATACCAAGCAGGCCGCCGCTGTTCGTGCACGGGCCGAGCAAGTTGTCGTCGTTGCCCACACTGAGCGGGTCTCCGACCTGACTGCCTGGTACGCCAGCCCTACAAGCGGGCCAGCCCCATCCCCACCCCCACCACCACCAAGGCCCAAAAGACGCCGCCACCGCCGCAGACAAGCTCGCCGATGAGCGACAGAACGCCGCCTCCTCGCTGAGCGGACTGTTCAGGCCCACAGTGTCTCGCTTAAAACATGATTTTAGTGCCATTGAGACTTGGCACCCACGGTCCAGGCCGAGTCCAGCACACCGTTAGCGAAGTAAAGACAGGCGAAGCGCAACAACGGAACATGTAGAACCTATTTTCGGTCGCTTACTCTACACGAAGCACGCAAACGAAGACAAAAAAATGTGTGCATGTGGAGAACATCTCCGAGCAGGACACGGTCGCCAGCGACTTATTAACTAAGAGCAAGACGGTAGTAGCGACCTGGTATACCTCCGCATTGTATTGTTTCCAACGGGCTGTGTTCTGGCAAAAAATCTACTCGCTTTCTGTAGCTAAACTGCATCGATATTCTCGGACCTGGCCACAATAGTTTACCGCCGTGTTGGCTGTTGCTGGAATCGCCGTAAAGGTTATCAAGTCCATAACAGCTTTGATCATCAGGTTAGAGATTACGGTCGCAATCTCTGCGGAGCCTGCTAGAACGATTTCGGCACTGAGACCAGTGATTTCACCACGAAATAAAAGTTTGACTTCGACTTCGACCTTCGACATGGTAAATTGTAAAGTAACACTTCGACTTCGCCATGGCGAAATTTAAAAGTTTGACTTCGACTTCGACCTTCGACATTACTGATTGTAAAGCGACTTCAACTTTACCACAGCGAAATTTAAAAAAGTTCGATTTCTACTTGGGAATGGCGACTTAATCTTCGACATTAGCATATTGCGCCAGTGCATTAGAGTTCTTACAGTGTTTGAGCTCATAAAATTAAGCACTTCGACATCGATCTTCGCCACGGCGAAATTAAAGAGGTTCGACTTCGACTTCGCCTCGGTAAGTTTAAAAAGTTCGGCTTCGACTCGACAGGGTGAAATTTAAATGTTCGACCTCGACTTCGACGTCGAAGTCGAGGTCGAAGTTGAAGTCGGCGTCGAAGCCAAATCACTGACTGTGACCTTGAATGTTTCTGGCGGCGTTTATCGTTCAGCGTACGCGCCAGCTGCGAGCATAAAAAAGGTGTGATTCTGAGGTCTCAACTAAGTTTCGTGACAGACAGTAAAGCAGGAAGAGTCCTACGAGCAACACGAACACCGAAGATGCGGTCAACGCTCGACAAGATGATGGACAAGTCCGTGTGCGTCCGCATTTTGTGTCGAAGCTCCTGTGCTAGCACTTTACTGTCAGCTGTCTCGCTTAAAGAGAAGAAACTGGTGCTTGCACCATAAATGCGTATCTTCTGACATCGCTTAGAAGCTTCTTAAACCGCCTTGGCGAGAGAATCACCACCACTTGAAAGCAGGAAACGGGCCGTTTCAAAAGGCAATGGAGGCGAACACGCGATAACTGACGATCATAACCGAGACAACGAAGCCGTAGTCGAATCCGTACAGCTAAACTACTTGGATTGACTAGCAGGTATGATCCGTTATAATTTAGCTTATCTCTGGTCACCGTCATCGTCAAAATTAAAGCAACGCTTACGGCTTGAACGCATGCCATAACGCTACCGCATAGCACTTCGAGATTGTGAGGCTTCCCCGCCTCAACTTTCAAGGCTTACCACACTACGTCGGAGCCAAGAGGCTTGCCGCTCTTTCGAACGGATCAACTGCGTTAGCAGACTTTTTTTGAGAAAAATGATCGGTATTAAGTTTGCCAAATACGCTTAGGTTTCTTGGAGGCTGCCTTTATCGGCCTGCAATATGATCAGTTTTATTCTTTGTCGCTCAAACAGGTTGCTAAACGATTGCTGCGGAGTAATAGGAATATTTGTTTCGTTAACATGAGAATAGGACGGGAAGTAGCGGGTAACCCGTCATTTCAGTAAAATGCCATTTCATTAAATGCTATTTCAGTAAAACTATTTCAGTAAATGCCATTTCAGTAAAAGCCATTTCGGTAAAAATTTCAGTAAATGCCATAGCGGGATGCGGATTGCAGATTACGCGGCATTGGTCGAACAAGCTGAGAAAAGATATGCATCGTGTTCCGCGCGTTATACACTATCCAAGCCGTGCTTCATTACCCCATTCGGTGCCCCACGAGTTGTGAATGAGGAACATTGGGGAAGACGTCGTCTCCAATCTTCGTTGGTTTGCGGTAGCCGATGAGAACTACTGCGTGGTAGCGGTTGCGTGCCGAGCCGAGCACTCTTGCTCTTCTTCGTTCGGTACGAACGGTTCGCTCCCTCGATGGTGCAGAAATCGGTCGATTACACATAGCGCCTACAAACATTGTAACATGCTCGCTTTGAGACATCTTCAAAAATGGTAGGCATACATACATCACAATTTCGAGGCTTACCGGCTAGATGCAGGCCACCTCCATACGGTCCGTACGTGTAGAGCGTTGGTACACGAGAGACGCCTCAGGATCCGACGGGTACTGTTCCCAGCGACTAAGACGGCAGTCAGCCGAGATAGTCGTGTCACATTCTTGCACTACTCCGGTCTCGGGATGCGGATACTCGTCGGCATACACGGGAGGAAGGTTCCGATCACGTATTGCTCTATGGAATGGATTACAATAAAAAGGCTGGTTAATCGTTAGCATACTGGTATAGATCTGGAGCTGAACAGCTTTTCTGGGTGTAACTGTAACAGCGGATCATTTGCTGCATGGCAAGCGATCTGAAGTTCCCTCGGAAAAGCGCAAGCTGCGACTCGAGCGCTGTGTGACACGCGTAGAGAGTACACCAAGGACGAGTACCTAAATTGTTTGAGTACTACAAAGAATGAGGCTCCGGGTTCATATAAAGCAAGTTTCAAGATTTGACTGAAGTGTACAAAGATCAACAGAACTGATTGAACGGAACTGAGTTTAGTTCAGTTTCTTTTAGTTCAGATGACCAAAACCCGGTTCAAAGGTCAACATCGATTCGAAAATTGGAAGTTGTCATTTCATTGCTCGTTGAAACGAAAGAGAAACTTTCATTTCTGTTGCATTCAAACGAAAATTATAAGACTTAGCCGGTTTCAACCTCAGTTCAGCACAGTTCAATCAGCGTAAAACGAGTTTAAATACTCATGTTAAATGCGTATTATTGCCACCATCTTTCACGGTATCCTTACCTTGGTCGTGAACCTGGCCGACCATTCCCGTCTCGCGCCAGTCGCAATAGTCACTTGTATCGTCCTAAAAGCATTAAAATTGTTCATGATTGGAGCCAATCACTAAGAAAATCTTACGTTGCAGAGTATGTCTGCCTGCATGGTTCCACAAGCAGTCCAAAGGAATACCATAAACAGGCGTTGGCTTGCCTTCATTTGTGCCCGCAAAGGAAATTACGCTTAAGTCTCCTAGTGGCTCCAACTACAGGACGGATCAGCCCCTAGGGAACGCCGTCAGAGACTAACACTATAACGGTACCATCCAGACCCCTCTTATATAAGGGTTGCCGCTCTATCGGCATTGCAGTCAGGGTGTTGCAACAGACGAAACAGATGGGATATCCTCATTGCGGCATTAATAGCCGAACGCTTTGGAACGCCCCCTAATTTCCTGAACTAATCTTGACGGCATGTGGTATACGGTCAGCCGATATCAGCACCGACTAACTCTCGTAATTTTCCAAGAGCTTCCAAGGCGTTAATGGCAAAGCGATGAGATTCAAGTGTTAATAAACCAAGCGTTTCAATTTTCAAATTGAGAAAGCAATTTCTTTATATAAATAAAGACGGTAATATGTAGCTTGCACTTTGCTGCAGTATGTGTATATTGCTTGCCTTGTCTCAAGTCGGTTCGTGGTGCCTAGTGTCTTGTCGTAGGGCTCTCTAAGTGTTTGAACAACCACACTGTGCTTCTGAGTTTATTTTTATTCAGTTTATTGCGGTTCATTTACTTAATACATCGAGCATTGACAAAGGTCCTTAACTGATTCAGATACGGGAAGAAACTCCTCGGCTTGAAGCCCTTGAGAACGTAGTATTCGAAGAACTTGCGGTTTAGATAGCCACTGATGAACGCGCTTGTTACCGCTTGTTCCGACTAGGCTGGAAAGTTTCCAGCAGCAAAGTTGTGCCAAAGGAACGGGCTTGGTCCAGATGACACGAAAGAAACACGGTCGACTCCACACAGATGACAACCCATAGGTGGTTGCGGTCGAAAACGCCAATAAACCGCTACTTGAGGCGCATATCGTCAGCCTCCATGGCAAAGAAATGTCACATAATTTTGTCAGCCTAAATAACATTGTTTACCACAAAAGACTATAGTTACATGTCCCCGACGTCTCCGACCGCAAGCTCTCATACGTGATCCCAACTAATCTCGCAATCCCGTCCGACGGATTGCATCCCGCAAGCTATGTGGACGCCAACCGAATTCCAAAGCTAGAAAGCCAAGTCCGTTTGCTTGGCGTCTCACGCAGATTCACGGTGAACATCACGTTGATGACAAACTCACCAAGCACTCCACCTTACAACTCTTTTGTAAGAAAGAACGTAACGGCCCTCAAAACCCAATTGACTTACCTATAGGTATTGTCGTCAGCATTTATCGCGAACCGAAAAAATGACGCCAGCTCTTCGTAACTTTCAAAGTTCTGCCGAATATTGTGATAATATAAAGAACCAGAAGCAGAAACCACTCTGTTTTGCGTATTGTTGTCGAGCACTAATGGTACCTGCAAGCAATAGTTTGCTAAGTTTTTCTGTAAATTGCGGATTGAACATAGGAAACAAGGTTAAGATTGCCGTGATTTCCCTAATAAAAGCATCGATGCTTCCATTTTTAATGCTTCGATCACGGAAAATTTTTAAACGTTTTTTTTTAAATTTTCTATTTTGTCATTCCTACCCAATGCTTATATTAGGGGTAGTTTCTACTTTGGGGCTTCTGTTAGGGAAATTACGGTATATGACCGCGATGCATACCTGTGCGTCGGTGTCCGAAGCGGGCAAGAGCAACTTCCATGAAAGTCCAGCATATAACCAAACCTTGCCGTCTGTGTTCACGTTGAGGTACAACGGACAAGCGTCGTCCGTCAACAAAACATGAGTGCGTAGGTCGTTGCATGATTGAGGATAATGATCTCCGGCGAAGTCCTCCGAACGAGTAGGCGGTAGTGGGATCGGTACTTCGTCCAGTGTTGCGTGCTTGCCGCTGGCAGCAGGAAAGGTCAGTCGAAACAACCGAGTAATCCTGGCTCTCTGCAAAAACACTTATTGCGTTCAAGCGTAACCTCACATGGTTGGCACGGGCCCGGCAAGCTGGAAGGCCCGGGGGGATACGAAAATATGTTCAAATAACCGAGCAAAATCTAAAACTCAGAGGCGCAGTATGGTGGAATATCCTATACTTGGACGACCGTACCGTATTCCGTACCGTACCGTACTGCGTACCGTATTCTACGGTACGGAGTACGGTACGGGTATGGGTCAGTACGGGGTTGCCATACCGTACTGTACGGTACGGCAAGACCCCAGTACGGCGCCGTATTCCGTATCGTACTACAGGCCAAAAAAATTCCCATTTTTAGCCGAAATCGAGCAAATTTTGGGCATCTTTAACCAAAATAAGAAAAAGTTCGTCAAGAATGACGGGTATGCAGTCGTATCTAGCACAATTATCAACGCCTAGTGTCGATGGCATTAGTGTTAGCTGTCATAATGTTCCATTTTACCTGCGAAAAGGCAGAAAGTATGTAATTATTTATTGCCGTACTACGGCGCCGTGCTCCGTACCGTACCGTACCGTACTGAGCCGTACTGGTACGGTACGGAGTACGGTACGGGGGGTTCAGTACGGTACGGAGCGCGGTACGGGGGGTGTCAGTACGGTACGGAGTACGGTACGGGGGCGTCGCGTCCAAGTCTAGAATATCCTTTGTCCCGCAAGCAGTTGGTCTATGCGGTCTTTCAAAAGATGGTGTTACTCGAACGGAACGTTCTCATGGCACTTGGCTTGAGGCGCAACAAGGTCACTTCGTACGTAGAGAGACCACCTCAACGAGACAGAATCCACAGTTCTCCACCCGATCATCTTTTGGCACACGTACAAGCTACACAAGCTGAGCAAGCTGGCTCAGCGTTTAAACGCCCATGTTCGGTGAGCTTGGTCTAACCTTCGCTGATTAAATTCAGTTCACTAAAGTTCAGTGAGCTTGGGGGGGGGGTTGCAAAACAGTTCCGGGGACATAGAGACTTTGAAAACCGGATGGGGCTCCCCTTCCCGGGAGGCGGCAACCCTACCCATGTATACGTACTCTCTTACCACATGTATATCGTGTATTAGAGTTCCAAATCCTTGAGTTTCCTGCAGTTCTGGATGGGCAACTTTTTCCTCAACCAACAGGTGCACGTCGTCGTGTATTCGACACAGAGCTGCATTGCGAAAATCGGACCCGAAACGATCGACTTAAATGCTAAGCTTATTTCACCAACGCCAAACCTTTAAAGAACTTACGTCGAACTTTGAAGGTCTCCAAGGAAAACGGTTCCACGCATAGATTCACCAGTATGTATTCCTACAACAACAGATACTTGCAACTTCAGGCCTACTTTCTCAAAACCGAGGCCCGGGGCCGGCCCGGCGCGGTCCGGCCCGGCGGGCCTAGGGCCCGGTTGCCCAGGGTTGGTTAGCTGTCGATATTCGAGGCATTGGTCGCCCGCCGACAGCGAGCTATTTTACCTCGTGTTAAGTGTTCGTAATTCCGACAAGTTTTCGGACCGAAAAAGCGTTAGGAAACCGGAATTCTGAGACACCCTGATGTAACGGTACTAAGGGCTCCTAACATGAAACAGTACCGAATGATATGAACGTGAAAGGTCCACTGCGGCCACAGACAAGAAACGTTTTTCGCTTTCGAATGTTATAGCGTTGTAGAAGAAATGCAGTGGAAGATCGACGTCTGCGTGCATCGTTTCCGTTTCCGGCCGGTAGACATTCATGCTGAATAACGTCGACCTAGTTGCGTTTTCAGCCGTAAGAAAATAGAGAATATCTCCGATAAATCCGACTGGAGCCACTTTAGTAGAACAATTGTAGTGGATAATGACTGACATGGTCGGCGACAGATTCGAATGTGGACAGAACAGCAAGAGGCACGCGCAAGCGCGTCGCGGAACTGTTTCGCATCGATCGATTTCTCGTTGCGAATAACTTGTTTATCAAAACGCCTCATTAACGAAAAAAGAACGACGCTTTGCCTTGGGCATTGGAAAGCGCATTAGTGGGTACCAAATATATGTGCGGACTCGTCGCGCGAATGAATGAGCAACAAAGTAAAAGATGTTTTCTAATGGGACAAAATTCAAATGAAAACGTGTGTGTTCGGCTGCTTTTTTGAACAATAATTCTTTCAAAGACGACATGGAAACGATGACATTGGCGAACAAAGCCTTCACTCTTGGGTTGAACGATTTGAGCGTTAAGAGTCATGTCATTCAGGTTTGGTTTACGTCCCAGGAGAGCAAATTGAGACATACACGAAGCAATATTCAAACACAGACGTCGTCAAGAGCGAAACGCCGTCATTGCGCGTGTATTCGTCACCTTCTTCGCGTACTGAAACAGAATCGAGGGGCTTAGCAGGATTACGCATTACAGCGCTTCACTAAATGAATACCTTACTTTCAAAAAAAAAACCGCCGTATCTAAAGAACACGTCGTACCTCAAATGATAGCCCTTGATGAGCTGATTAAGACCCATTCTTCCTTTTGGACCCAAATCTCCCTTTGGCCCGTATAAAAGGGGAATAACCCCCCAAAATGGTGACTTTCCGAGGTCACGTTGGAACAGCATGTCGTGCCTTAAGTGAAAGCCCTTGACGAGCTCATTACGAATCATTCTTTTTTTTTGTCCCATGCCTCTTTTGAAAACTGTAAGAGGGGGCCAACTCGCAGCATGGTGATTTAAAAAATGGAAATCTAGCATGATTTCCAAATATAAAATTATTCGAAGGCGGTTCTTTCCAAGGAGAGGGATCCCCTTGCATGCGACAGCGATCCCGCTATTGCAACTGTTTGAAAACGGGTCTGAAAACGGGTCTACTTGACATAATGTACCTAAGAAGAAGCGCACCATTGGCTCCACTTTAGCCACCTGCTTAGAGGACCCATAAAAATAATTCATTAAAAAAACAGCCGTTCGACCAAAATCCCGCCGCCCTACGAGTTATTAATCCACGGCAGTGGCACCTGGATCCCTCGCAACAAAAGTGAATCCACTTGCCTTTGCCGAGCTCCTCTGGACGTCCTCGTTGTTTAAAAATGTGCCCGTACGTAGTCGTAGCAGGCTAGCGCCAGCGCTGAATGGATCGCACACGGTGCGTACTTGAATGCCTTCGCTAATGCCTATTGGCTTGGGATGTAGGAGAGCTAACGATGCATAGAGGATCCCACGCATAAGACCTTGCTTCGAAGCTCTAAAATATGAAAGTGTAGCGCGAAGCAAATCATGTTTCTTACAACTGCATTAACGATCACTCGCTCGAGACAAAAAAAAGAGATAAGTAAATCTCTTAGATGAGAGCAGTCCTCCATGAAGAGATGCCAAACCCCTATAAATGTGGGGTACCCCTTGAAACCCTTCTAGAATAGCTAGAATGGTCTAAGCCCTTGGAAGACCAAAAATTCGCCGTGGCCTACACCTAACTTTCAACTTGCCGGGCCCTAAATTCAGCTTTTGTAGTTGCCAGACTTTCCGCCACGGTAACATGGCAGAAGGATCTCAAATTTGCCAGGCCATGGAAGTGCAGTGACGAGAGCACGGAGAAAAGGCACTTTCCCTGGCGAGAATTGCCGTTCCGAAAAGGTGCAAGGAAGAAACGAAGGGCCGAAGGACATAGCCTTTAAAGGCGGAATTTTTTCGACGACCGGGACCGGGACCAAAACCACCGGGACACCGGGACCGGGATTAAGCTAATTTTCGCCTTAAAACCGTGTCGGCTAAGGTCACGGTTTTCCTGTTTTTTTCAAAGCTAATTTGCGAAAATTTTGGTCGGATAAGGTCGACACCTCACTGTATTCGCATGGAATTTAGCCCGCCGCAGGCGATTCCGCCGAAATTTTGACTTAAAACTTATGACGTCGACCTAAACCTCGTTCGGAATGAACAGCTCTGTCCCAAGATGGTTCAGAAATCGGTCGCTTTGAATTTAGCGGTATGTGTAGCCCCGATGGTTTTGGTCCCGGTCCGGTCCTGGTCGTCGAAAAAATTCCGCCCATCCCTGCTTGGATCGTGTAGAACGCTCCCAACACGATGCATATCTTTTCACAGCTGGTTCGGCCCATACCACGTGACCTGTAATCCGCATCCCACTTCCATCATATTGCTTTTTAACGAAAAACGATCCCTATTACTACGCAGCATGTTTGGTAAACTACTTTGAGCGACAGAGAAGAAACTGATCACGCTGTAGGCCGATAAAGGCAGTCTCCAGAAAACCCTAAGCGTATTTAGAAAATTGCTTCATGTACTTAGTTCACTTTGAATATCTAGGCAACACTGAGACGAGTCGAAGCTCACTGCCGGATTCCTTGCGAAGGAACATCCAGCTGCACTACTGAAAAACGTCGATACCGAGATGTAGGCGTAGCGGCTTCATTCCGACCAAGTCGCTCACAACGGCGTCGGAATTACCCCAGATGTCGTGCCACCCGATGCTGAACAATGTCCACTCTTCATGCGGGAAACAGGAGATGGCTGATGGCGGGGCTCGTATGAGATGGTTTGCGGTGCACCGGTCCCGACATAGAAACTGCGACGGCGTGCGAGCTCTTCGGCATCCTTTGCGACAAGGCGGAAAAGGCGTGATACCGCGAGTTTGGCGGCCACGAGCGTCTTGTAGTCGACGAAGTGGAAGCGTGCCGAGGAGCAGCTCGTTCGACAGCATCGGCCCGACGACAAGCTAAAATTGATACCCATCGCATCAAAAGTTTCTACGAGCGAAGCGAAAAGAAAATTTTGTACGTCTGCGATAAAGGCCGCTTGCCCGAGTCTTGATGACAATGACAGAACAATGGACGGTAAAGTGCCAACTGAAAGAAAATCAGGTAAAAAGAGAACAAGCACAAGTCTATGAAATTCAAGCCAAGGCATGTAGTACCAGTACCGATTTGGTAAAAACTAAACAACTGAACTCTGCCGGTTTTGGTAGACGGAAATGTCTGGGCAGAGTTTCGGAAAATGTATCTTTATTGTCCCAATTTTTCTTCGCAGTCTAGCCAGATTTTGATCGCTGGCGAAGCTCGCCCTTTAATTTTTGACACTGGCGAGTCCTTTTCACGCTTAAATGCCACTTGTTTAATACATTTTTGCCAAAGAAGTCCAAAGTCGCTTTGGTGGCGCATCTTTGGACCGGACTGCAATTTCGCGCAGCCGGCGCCGCGCCTGCGCCGGGCTACATCATGCGAAATTCCCGCTAAAATCGCCGACTTTTCACGCCGGATGTACGCGAAATACTGTTTCCTCGGTTTGGTGGTATCTACCTAGAAGAGTTTCGATACTTGTCCAGCAGTCACCCGGATGCCGGCTCATTCTTGTACCCGCGGTACCGTGTGCAACGTAAGTATCGCGCTATGTTTCGAGGCTTACTGCCCGTGCCCGTGCCCGTGCCATATTGACCCTCTACATCCCGTACTGACCCTCCGTACCGTACTCCGTGCCGTACTGACCTCCCCCTGTGCTGTACTCCGTGCCGTTCTGGCCCTCCGTGCCGTACTGACCCCCTCCCTACGTACTGCCACCCTCCGTACCGTACTCCGTGCCGTACTGACCCCTCTGTGTTGTACTCCGTGCTGTTCTGGCCCTCCGTGCCGTATTGACCTCCTCCGTCCCGTACTCCATGCCGTACTGACCTCCCCATGTGCTGCACTCCGTGCCTTACTGGCCCTCCGTGTCGTACTGACCCCCTCCCTACCGTACTCCGTAATACAGCGTGCCAAAATTGCCGTGCCGTTTACATTAAGTACGGTACGGAACGGCACAGTACGACATAAAACAAGACGTTTTATGGCGCTCACCGTACCGTATGTCGTACTGCCCCTCTGTACCGTACTCTGCGCCGTGAACTCGGCAACATGGCACGGTACGGAGTAGGTTACATTTTTCGCCGCATCTGTAAGGCAACGTGGCGACGAACTTCTCGATCCGATCACTGCTCAAGAGCTCAGTGATAACAGCTTTTACGACGCACAAATGTGTTGCACGTACGTCGCGCATCTGCGCAAATTACAATCATGCCTGCGTCAACAATGAAAACTCCACAGGCGTCACATTTTCTGAATCATCTAACTTCATGCTTCACTTACACTACGTAAGGGCTTCCTCCTCTTTTTAATCACGGTGTTTGTGGGGCCCTAGTCTTGTATCCCGGCTAATTTAGAAAACTGCTTTTGTTCCGGTGTTTTGCTCTTTTTTCGGATCCCTGAAAATCGCAATTACCACTGCTTCAATGCCACCAATTTTTAAGCTGCCATCACAAATTCTCATAACACATTTCATGAAATTAGCAAGTTCTCATCCTTCAAATTTTTTTGCTGAGGCTTAGACTTAAAAAGGTCCTGAAAGCAACAGTTAACGCATAAAATGGTTACTGCTACCGGGATCCAAAACACTGGATCAGATCGGATATGTGGAAACTAGACGAATATATAGGAGAGCAAGAACAAAACCATGCGCATTGTGAAACCATTAAAGCACCGAGCTGGCTTCTTGGCCCCGGACGACTGCATAGACCAAGTCGATCTCTCGCACTCTCAATGCAATTTGACAAATAAATGTATCGCATGAGCAACGATTTACGGAAGAAAAATGAGTTGGCCACAAGTCGCGTTGAACGCGCCGCTGTTCGCCTCGAGTACGTACTCGCTGGTGGTCCTGGCGGCGGTGTAGTAGCGCCATCCGAGCTCGTACCACACGAAGTCGTAGCTGCACTTTACCGCCACGAACGCGGAGAATCCTGTCTCTCCCTCGACGTCGGTTGTGTATTCACGATGCCTGCGCTTGAAAGTCTGGTAATGGAGGACGGAGAGAACCGGTTCGCAAAGGTCAGCGTGGCTCTCGGCGCTAAAGTGATCACAGCCGTCAAGTCATGACTGTCTTAATTTCTCTGTCACATCTCACAAGGCCATTTTCCGAGGTCGACGCCTACGGCGGGAGTGCAAAGTGGAAGCTGGGTTTATAGAGCCTGCCACCTTAGGCGAGGCTCATCTGACCTGTCAAAATGGAATGTTAAAAAGTTGGTTATATAAAGAGGTGTTTTACACTTCTCTCCCTCTAGGATTCTCGCTCCCCGTGTTACGTCCCGGGAGGTATCCCAAAATAAGCCAACGTGGATGTTAGGGACCGTTCAAAAATTCAGAATTGCGTTAAGGGTCTTGAGGAGGGAAAAAATGGCCGTTATCACGCACTTCATGGATACTTTCTAAAAAACTGATCACAGAAGAAAAACGGGTTGGGTCAAAAAGCACCTTGTGATCACCATACATTAAGCGACACGCTAGTTAAGTCCTACGAGCGCTCCTAGGACTGTTTTATGCACTTACAAGACGGCTTTACTGATGCGATCCTTGTCTCCCTGTAACTTCGCAAACCTGTCTTTCAACGCTTGAGCGACTGCCACAGGCCATGTGTACTGGACAATGAAGTTGGCCACGTCGTCGACCGACGCAGAGTAATTACCGCTGTCGACAGCGTAGGCGCAGTGCACGCTTTTACTGCTCGTTTCGTACGGGAGATACATGACGCCGTCTACGTTGCCGTTGTCGCCGCTAAAACAAACTTGGGAACACCGCCTGCACGTTTAAGCCTTCTGGTAACGATTCAAACCCGTTGTAGTCGAGCTTCAGCTTCTGCACGACATCGCGGATCACACTGTCGTAAATTGCTGGCCTGTGCTTCCACAGAAGCGAGGTCAGCTTTGAGCTGACGTTTGCAACTGCGTTTGCAACTCTTTCCTGGACCGCTTGACTTGGCGGAACCTCCTGAAACTCTAACTGTATGACGTTTTCCATCATCGGTACAGTTCTGTTGACTGGCTTCCTAGTTCTACCTTTAGCACTGAACGGGCCTCAAGTATCCGCGTCATTATTGCGCGTACTAGCTCGGATAGCCTGCCGCGGAATTGTACTTGTTCATCAGCGCTTTTTGAACTCATTCCAAGGCAGAGGCTGACCATGGTAAGCTAAACTGTTTCGCTTTTGTTGGCATTAAGCATGCTTGTGGTGCCAGACCTCGTGGTAGATAAGCGTACTGAGGTCCCTCACAAATGTCTTGTAAACGGCTTCGTCGTTGTTGTTATAGCGGATCGCGAAGGCGGGAAAGCACCTTAGATTCTACTTTGGCTCATATTGTGCATTCCATACTATACCTGTTTGAATCGCCACCGTTGAAGTTACCCGCAGACGCGATTTCAGTCATCGGAGACTGAATTTCCCTGACTAGATCAGAAACGTTTGCACAGTGCGGCCCCGTTAGAGCGTATAGCACCTAAGAGAGGGATCTCAAATAAGTATTTCCGCGTACTTGCCTCTAGAACAACCTCGCTCCTGGTCGTTGTTTCACCATGCTCTAAAGCACTCTGAAAGAGACCCGAACACTTTCCGTCGATCCAAAATTGTGTGGTGATGTTTTGTCCGGTGTTGTTCTGCCAAGTAGATTTCTCCAGATTTTCGAGACCTGCGTGACGGAAGAGAAGTCCTGCGTAGTCCGTCCATATTTCATGGATAACGTCCTGTAAGTGTGTGACGCCTATGGTCCGCGCAAAAGCCAGAATTAACAGCAATCAAACGCGTACCTTGTAAAAAGCGTCCAGGAGATCAGAAAAGGCATACCGACGTTCGCTCGCACGTAAGCCAGTCTGCGAAGAAAACCAGCTTCGGACCAAGTCCATCCCTACGCTTTCGAGTCGTAGGTCCCCGTATTTGAGTTTAGTCATGGTGAACATGTCAAACATAAGCTTGACAACGCTTTTCCTTAGCGGCATCGATCCGTTCGGTAAAGCGTAGATGTCGCACCATTTTGATCCGTCGTGCCATACCTGGCACACGTTCTGACGGTACATTTGGAAATCCTACCATGCACGTGTACGTCGCCAGTGTTCCGTTCCGAAACAATGTTCCGAGATCGTCGAAAAACTTCATGATGTCCGCGGCGTTCGCCGAAATCGTCGTCGCCATTTCGTAGGCGTCTGTGTCATTGAGAAATTTAATGGCTTCGAGCCTGCGGTTCTCAACTCGTTCGATCAGCGCTAACTCGCCTAAAACAGCCGTTGAACACACTTGCTGGATTTTCTTTTGTAGACCTTTCACAAACGCTTACCCGAGTCAGGAGAAAGCGTGCTTTCCGGTTGGACTTTAGCGAAGCACCATAGTCCAACAAAAAACAATATGTAGCTATGAAAACTGACGTCCATTTGCGTACAGTTTACCTGCGTAAATAACGCCGCTCCCAAGATCGGGCACGACAGTCGACGACGCGGTCTTACGCGATGTAAAGACATGGTTGCGTGGCTGAATTGGTGGCCATCCGCAAAACGGCTAACAAATTCAGCGCAGGCATGTCCACCGCTCGTCCAGGCAGCACACGAAAATTAGGATAGCAGGCATGTCAACTTTTATCATTTCGCATTTCGTTTGCTTGATATTATGCTATGCCGAGATATAGCCCTAGTTTCAATTAGCAATTGGCTTGATAAGTGCGTAGTATGGCTTCTTCTTACGAGCTTCTTTACATCGACCCTGATCGACATAGTTGACCTTACAGCGCTTAAACGTCCGCAAGACTGTGCAGGACGGAATTGACTTAAGCGTCCATTGGCGTTGTGGTCAAAATAATAATGTTCCCTATGTTTGTGTGTTTGTCCTCAATGTCTCCCGTTCGGATGCACTCCTCATGATCGTAGTAGCCGGCCGATCTGGAACGTTAGCGACGCACCCGTCAAAGGGCGCTGACGCTAGATGACTGGGCAATATCATAGTTCGCACAAAAACAAAAACAAAAATGGAAAACAATTGTTTTTTGTTTTGTTAACAAAACAAAAAACAAAACAAGAATGATTCTGATAACAAAAACNCAATATATGTGCTGGTTGTGGCTATGTGGCTGAATTTCTTGGAACCACATTAAAGTACTCCGACGGTCGCCAGGAGCAACATAAGGGCAGGCGCATAAAGATGCGTACCGCTACGCGGGTGAAGCCGTTTACAGAGTCCGTTGGCGTTGCTGGACGATCATGTCACTTTTCGTTGCCGTTTTGTTGATGGGCGTACTCCATTTCCCCGAAGATGTTGACGCATCTAGAAAGTGTCCTGAAACCGTTGACGCAATCGATCTGTTGGTAGTGACCCACAAAAGCTCCACTGAAACATAAGCGCGTCCATTAAAAAGGATGGCGCCGGATGCGCCTGCAAAAAACATTATTGGAACTACATTAAAATACGACCGTCAGTCGCCATGGGCCACTTAAGGATAGGCACAAAAAGGAGCGTCGTGACGCTCGGCAAAGAAGCCTCTCGCAGCGTCTTTTGTGGCAGCTTATCGGTTCCTTATTGGATTTGGCGAGCTGTTCTGATCGCTTTACCTGATGCCCTAAGGCTTCAGGAGGTGCTCTCAAGTACGGCTGCGTGTATCCGGAATTAAAATAAGCCCAATGGATGGAAGCACAAAAAAGCGTTGCGCTACGAGGGTTGTGAGTCCCTAACGGAATCGTAAACGCGTTGGTATATTTGGAAGTTCTTCTGAAGGCTTTTTTTTTGCCAAAGACGATGTTCTCGTGGCCGCCGAGCGCTGTTTACAAAGTCGCTTTCCCGGTAACACGGTCGTCGGACGTTGTCAGGTTGGTGACACTGTTTGCCAGCGCTGATGCACTTCTAAAGCACAGCGGAGAGTTCTTTATCCTAGACAAGCGTAAAAGTACATCGGCGAAACATTGTTGTCACGGGTTACGGGGTCAGTCATTGTCGGTCTGCCGGCGGCTTATGCAAATTTCTCCGTGCCCACCGCCGACGTGTTTGGGTGCGCCGCATAAGAGTGCATGCGACGCCATTGTAGTATAAAACAGGTGGAGGTGCTGAATGAGACATTACACATCCCTTGTATAAGACCCAAACAAAATGTAGTCCGGAACGAAACGCCGTGTGCTTTAGCGATGTGTTATTTTCAGCCTTATCGAGTCGTGTAAACTTGTCTTCTTCACCATTGAAGTCGACATTTTAGCGCCGTCTTAGAAGCTCAAAATCTCGTACTTCTCCCCAGTTGTTACTCTTCGGCAGTGCGAAAAACATGCAGACCACGTTCAGCCAGCTCTTCGTCGTACTGGCATTGCTTATCCTTACCGTGGTCACGTCGCTTGTCGTGTCCAAGCCAGTTGGACCCGTCAAACTGCCCATGGACATGGACGCCGCATTGGGAGGAGCCGCGCTGGGCTTGCGAATCTTCCGAAACTGATGCTCAATGAGCATCCCTGTTCCATTTGTTTGTACTTATAAGCGTTGTAGACATTTCAATACGGGTGTTTTTCATATTTGAATGAATGAACTGAATCAGGTGATCTGTAGTCATTCTAGGCAGGAAAAGCGCTTTTGGTTCTTGGCATGTGGCATCAAAGCAAAAGCTTTCGTAAGAAGCCCGCCCTGGTCTCCTTGAGGGCTCGCCTAAATGGATGCCGGCCCGAATCACAGAGTAAAGTGCAAGACGAATATGCTTTTCTTAGCCGTACCTTAAATGCTGACGAACGCTAAAGTCAAGCTCAATATGCTTCTTATGCAGCAAAGAATTTCGCGTAAGCGTTCCGCTCGCTCACGTGCTATGGAACGGACACTACGCCGACAGAATGAATGCTTCGATCGACAGCCGCGCTCTTCTATCTTGGACAGAGAAGAGACGCGTGATTCTAAGTCAGCGCGAGAGAGCGCACGATTTCCGCGTTGCTGCCTCTTCGTCGGACCCCACCCTGGTCGCCCGTCCGGCTTTGCGGCCCGGTATATAAGCGATGCGCGCTTTGAAGAGGATGGCCTCCGGAAGGGGGCCATTCTGGCAATGCCGTGCAATGCAAATTTGGCAGTGCCTAGGCTGGTCCGATTCCTTGACCGGCAAAACATTTTGCACTCAAAGCAAAATTTTTTTAATTGTGCGTCATGCATTTCTGGCTGGAGTGTTTTGTCTGAATATTTGTTGTTGGCATGTGCAACACTTGCTCGTATGAAATTCTGTTAAAGATAATTCAGCAATTGTTGTTTATTTCAACAAGAAATACCCGTATTAATGGCGACAAAACTCATTACATAAGCCAGTCGGTTCATATTGACGTGATTACCGTCGGTATTCTTAGCCCAAGAGGGGCTCCACCGATAGCGGCGTCCGTGTCCATCGGAAGCTCGAGGAGCTCGACCGGCTTGCGTACTGCAAGTGACGCGAAAACGAGGACAACTACCGTCAAAACCACTAAGAGGTGGCTGAACGTGTTCCGCAGAGGGGAGTCGTCTATCTCTGCGCTCTTGTGTCTTGAGGAGTAGCACTTGCGGCGAAAATTCTGAAATGAGCATTCATTATCGCTAGGAAAAAATAACGTTTGACCGCATAGCCGACATCGGCTGCCAAATCGAGAACTCGGACTAGGAAAACTCGATAAAACATGCTGTAAAAATAGCAGGGTGGGGCCGAATTTAGCCCTCGTCGACTACATGCACGAGACTAAGACGGCCTTTTCGTAATGCGCACAGACTTTCGTATAAATGAGTTACATCCACATGACGTCCACTGGCTTTCACATTTGCAGAAGTCGACACACTTTGTACGCCGCTTTTAGCCGTTAAAGTACGTTGAGAGACAATCATAAGCCGCGACAGCTGAACCATTTTTGGCTGCAGACAACAATAGTTTTTGGGCAGTATGGTTCCGCCATGGTTCGTGACGCTGAAAGTTTCGCTCTGTGGCTAAACGCAATGCAAAGCATAGAAGACGGGTGTCGTAGGCACTTTGAGAGTGGAATGTGATGTAAAGAATATGCTTTTTCACTGTCCATGTCAAGTCTACGCCTGAACAGATTTTTCGCAGCTGGAAACCACGGACCGGTTAAACCTTGTTCCACTTGAACACGGCACGGGTCTGACCACCCGTCTATCAGTCCTTCCTGTGAACAGCTGCAAATTCATGGCACTCAACCGACCTATCCGTGTAAGAATCTCACTTTTTGCAGGACGCTCCCTAAGGCGGCAATGACCGCAAAGAAAGAGGTGTCACACGATAGACCAGCAGGGCTAAAGGACGTTGTGGATGGCTCGACGACCGTAGCAGGCCGCATATTTATGCACATGCCCTTAAGCTGCTCCTGGCGACCGGCATCCTTTGATCTGCTTCCAAGAAAAACAAGATCAGGGACACAAGCGCCGAATATTTGCCCATTCTCCTGGAGCCATGGTCCTTTAAGGGTCGCGTCGTTTACGTTGCTCGCTGGAAACCAGGACCTGCAAACCTTAAGGGAGCATCTGCAGGAATCATCCATTGTCAAGTGCGTGTGTAGTGGCTACGGTTGTTAAGGGTGGGGGCGGGTGCGCGGGTCTGAGACATGCTGCTTCCGAGACTGTTGTCTCGCTTCTAATTCCAGCTTAAACGTGCCAGACCTTACGCGCGATCGACGTCGAGACCGTAGCGACGATGGGTCGCTAGACGACCGTAAGTCTTTTAAGCGGCACAGACAACGCTCATCCTGGCGAAGAATTAGGTGGCGCGTAGCTGAAAAAAACCGAAAGGGGTCCTCACTCTAAGGAATTCGGGGTTTCTAAGGGACTTATTAAGCTGAAGGGATTGATTGCTACTGAGGAGACACCCTTCAATCACAATGAGCAAGTTCCGCCTAGGGCACGAATGGTAAGGTGCGAACGACTGTTTGGGTACTACTTCTGTCTTTGATCTTTTTCGAGACCACATCAAAGAAAGGCCTCGATCGCCGGAGGTTGACGGAAATCTTTACAGATGCGCCACGTTTCAAGACTACGGAGACCTTAGCAACTTCTTCAGCCGTGCTGGTAGGTCGCGTACGGTCTGCAATAGACGTTGAAAGCATCGAATACTTAGCTTCCATGTTGAAGCTTGCTTCTTAGAGTGCACATTTTTCTGTGACCTTTACGGTGTATATGCTGATCACACGTCGTCATTAACGCGAATTTGTCTAGCCAGAGATTGTAATTGTTCCCGCCAGCGTACTTTCAGGGCACGGAAAGCGTTCACCGTTCCCGACAAACGGGAAAACATAGAAACACCGATTCTCAAAACAGTTTTCGCGAGTAGCGAAGGTCACTCATGCGGTTCAAGTAAGCGCGTAAAAAGTCGCCGCCAGTGCGAAAAGTGCTAAGACACTACAAAAAGTGGCTAAGCGACAAGTGACAAATGATGTATGGCGGTGATTACTCAAAAACTTAAATAAACATGAAGCTAACAAAAAGGCAAACGTATCCGCGAACTTCTTAGAAGAAAACTGGCTAAAATAACGATTCCTCGCCTCCTTTGTGTCCCCAAAAGGCAGTACAAACGGCTAATATTCGCGTTTTCATCGACCGGTAGCGCCCCCCCCCCCCCCTCCCGCCCCGACCTGTGACCCAACCGTAATAGCGACTTTGGGTTTGGCTTCGGCCGGAATAACAGTTCGGCCGATAATCCTTATTTGAAACTAGGGAGGTATTTAGGAAAGCAATAACAACGTGATGCGCAAAGCGAAACCATTCAAGCAACAAATTGGCTTCTTGGCTCCGGACGACGTAATAGATCAAGTCGAGCACAAGTTTCGCCATTCTTGAATGCGTAAGTGAACGAAGAATTTTTATCGTTACCGACGCAGGAGCGCTACTGCGATGTTTTCTTCAGATGTTATTTCGAGCTTGCTCGGCTTCAGCTCGTTCTGAAACGGACCGACGTTTGTCCTACGCATCAAAGATGCTCTATACCAAAAATCCCAGGTCTCAGCTGCTCTATCGCCGCCGTTCCATATGCGTACGGGACGCTACCCCGGACGTGATTGTTCACTATCCGACAGGTCCAGGTTACATGCATTTAACTTCCGACGGCTGCCGATAGCGTTATAGCGCGTCTCAATGCACTTAGACAAATAAATGTATCGCATGAGCAACGATTTACGGAAGGAAGATGACTTGGCCACAGTTCGCGTTGAACGTGCCGCCGTTTGCTTCGAGCACATAGTTGCTGGTCGTTCTCGCGGCGGTGTAGTAGCGCCACCCGAGCTCGTACCACACGAAGTCGTAGCTGCACTTCACCGCCACGAATGCGGAGAATCCAGTGCCGTCCAGGACATCGTAGACGACCTTCCCATCCCGCCACTTGGAACCATGAGCATGAATGGCGCGTAGAACCCTCGCGCAAAGATCATCATGACTTTCGGCGCTGAAGTGAACTGTTAAGCATTGGCCGTCTTAATTTCTGACATTTTTAAATTCCGATCGGCTACCGGATTTTTTCCGAGTTATGAGCCTAACAGGGGGTTTGCAAAATGGAAACTGAACAAAGTAAACCCCATCGCATTAGGTAAGGCCCATCTGGCCTAAATGAAAAATGAAAGAGTTCGTTATACAAAAAGGCATTTTATAATACATTTCTCCCTCGAATAGTCCTTTTCTCCTGTCTCAACCTTCAAGGCGGTATCCAAGCCCCGTAATAGACACGCAGTTTCTGAACCGCCCAATTTAAAGGAAATGTAGGACCTGCAGCCGCCGCTGGGACGCTACTTGTGCGAAGCGCGAATGACACGCTTGCAGAGCCCCATTAGCTCTCGTCAAACAGGTTTAGTGCGCTTACAAGACGGCTTTAACGATGCGGTCCTTGTATCCCTGTAACTTTGCAAACTTCTCTTTCAACGTTTGAGCGGTAGCCGCAGTCCATCTGTATTTCACGACGTAGTCGACCTCCTCGTTGACCGATCCAGAGTAATTGCCGCATCTGGCGTTGACGTGGAAGCAGTGCATTCCTCTGTTGCCAGTCTCGTACGGGAGATACATGACGCCATCTACACTACCATTGTCGTTGCTACAACAAAGTTATAGACACTTGAGCGTTTAGGTCATCCGATAAAGAAATCAACCTGTTGTAGGCGAGCTTTAGCTTCTGAATGATTCTGCGGATCATGCTGTCGTAAATCGCTGGCCTGTCCTTCCAGACGAGAGAGACCAGCTCTGAACTGACGTTTGCAACAGCCTTTGTGACTTCTTCATCAACCGCTTGACTTGCCGGTACCTCCTGAAGATCTGAGAATTAACGTTTTCGCCATCGTCGATAAGGTTCCGTTGACTTTCTAGGTGGCTCTACCTTTAACACTGAGCGAGCCTCAAGTATCCGCGTCATTACTGCGCGTACTCGCTCGGATAGCCGGCCATGGTATTGCCCTCGTTCGCCGACGTTTTCGAACTCATTCCAAGACAGAGGCTGACCATGGTAAGCTGAACCGCTGAAGTTTGTTTAGTTCGTCTGGTTATGCTTTCGCACCTCGTGGTAGACAAGCGAAGTGAGGTCCCCGACGAATTTTTTGTAAACGGCTTCGTCGTAGTTGTTGAAGCGGATCAGAAAGTCGGGAAAGCATCTGAACGTCGACGATGCGCTTAAATTATGTGTGCAACACTATGCCTGTTTGAATCACCACCATTGAAGGTGCCCGCAGACGCGATTTCGATCATTAGCCCCTGAAGTTGCTGGGTATTGTTGGACTCCTTCGCGCAGTATGGTCCCATTAAAGCGTACAGAGCCTAAGGAGGGAACTGAAATAGTGTTTCCGTGAAAGCATGCTTACCTCTAAAACCACCTCACTCCTGCTCATTGGTACACCGTGCTCTAAACCACTTTGGAAGAGGTTTGAACATGTTCCGTCGATCCAATAGTCCGTCATGTTTCTTCCGGTGCTGTTTTGCCATGCAGCTTCCTCCAGCTTTTCGAGGCCCGCGTAGCCGATGAGAAGATTGGCGTAGCCCCGCCAAATTTTATCGATAACTTCCTGCAAGTGAGAGCGGAGCTTTTATGGCCCGACCATAATCCATGAACTAACACCAACCTCACGTCGTCGGAATTGCGTACCTCATCAAAAGCGTACAAGAGATCGGAAAGGGCAAACCGGCGTTCGGTTGCAAGTAGGCTACTCGGTGAAGAAAACCAGGTGCGGAGGAAGTCCACCGCGTCGGGCTTGTATCTCAGTTTTCCGTATTTGAGTTGCGTCATGTTGAACACGTCAAACATTAGCTTGACAACGGCTTTCCTTAGCAGCATCGATCCGTTCGGTAGAGCATAGATGTCGCACCACGTTTATCCGCCTTGCCATACCTGGCACACATATTGACGGTACGATTGGAAATCATTACCATGCACGTGTACGTGGCCAGTGTTCCGTTCCGGAACAATGTTCCGAGATCGTCGAAGAACTTCATGACGTCTGCGACTTTAGTCCGAATAGTCCTCGCCATTTCGTAGACTTCTGTGTTGTTGAGAAATTTGATTGCATCGAGCTTGCGGTTCTCGATTTGTTCTATCAGGGCTAGTTCGCCTAAAACAGCCTTTGAACCCACTTTAAGCTGGGTTTTTCTGAGAGTAAGCCTTTCACGAGCGCTTACCTGAGTCAGGAGGAAGCGTGCTTTCCGGTTGGACGTTTGCGAAGCACGATAATCCAACGAAAAGCAATATGCCGCTATGATAACTGACGTCCATTTACGCACCTTTCTTCGGAATCGCTACCGATATCGGGCAAAACAGACGACACCGTCTTACGCGATGAGGAAGATGGTTGCATGGCGGAATTCGTGACCATCCGAAAAATGGCTAACAAATTCAGCGCAGATATACCGCCCCAATGCTCGTCCAGTCAGCACTCGAAAATCATAGCAGACATGTCAACTATTCTCGTTTTGCATTACTTTTGCTCGGCAATATGCCGATCACAAGTGATTATAAGTAATGATTATATCGACCGCCGGTCAAAAGCAATTATGTCCACAACGAGTCCGCTAAATACGGCCCTGGCGTTGAGGCTTTCGAATTCGAACCTATATTAAAATCTAAGGATCTCGAATGTTTGAGTTTTTTTTTTGTTCGAATTGATTCTCCTCTTCACCGTAGTTCCTGATCTTCTTTTCGCGCATAGCTTAATCGATGCGCCCATCAAAGAACAATGGCTCCGTATGGCCGAACAAATATACGGCGTTTGTGGCTCTGATCTTGTTTTCTTGGGACCGCATTAAAGTACGCCGGCGGTCGCTAGGAGCGACTTAAGTACATGCACATAAAGGTGCGGCGCGACACTCGACCAGGAAGCGTTCCGCAGTATCGTTTATGGCAGCCTATTGGTCCATCATGTGGGCAGCTGTTCTGATCGCTTTACGTGATGCCGTAAGCCTTCTTGAAGTGATTTAAAATACGGCTGCGTGTTCCGGAAGTAAAATAGTCCCAGTGGAGGGATATGGAGGGTGGAGGGAGCGATAACGGCGTCTTTAACGCTTCTTGGTATATTTGGAAGTTATTCTGAAAGTTTTTTTTGAAAGGGTAAGGCTTGTCTTTGGAGTCGCCGAGCGCTGTTTACAAGTCGCCTCTTTCCCGGTAACACAGTCGTCGTATGTTGTCTGGTGGATAACAATGCGGGCCACCGCCGACGCATTATAAAGCGCAACGAAAAGCTCTTTGTCCCAGGCACGCGGAAGAGTACGCTGGCGCAACATTGTTGTCGTGGGCTACGGGGTAATTAATTATAGTGCGGCTTATGCAAATTTCCCCGTGCCCACCGCCAACTTGTTTCGGTGACCCGCGTAAGAGTGCGTGCGACATCACGGAGGTATAAAACAGGTTGAGGTGTCGAGCGAGGCATAGCATCTTGTCCCTGTCTGATGGTCGATCAAATGGTGTTTTGGAACGGCACGCTGTGCACTTTATCGGGCGTGTTATTTTCCGCTTTATCGAGTCGTGTAACCTTCATCTTTATCATCGATGAAGTGGACTTTTTTCAGCCGTCTGTGAAGCTCCAAATCCCGTATTTTTTCCTTGACTGTTACTCTTCGACAGCTGCGCGGCAGTCATGCAGACCACATTCAGCCAGCTCTTCGACGTAATGGCATTGCTCATCCTCATCGTCGCTTCAGCCGTAACGTCCAAGCCAGTCGAGCTCGTCGACCTTCCCATGGACATGGACGCAGCATTGGGAGGAGCTGCGCTGGGCCTGCGGATATTCCGGAACTAATTGGCGTTCGAGCATCACTTTTCAGTGTTTGTACTTATACAGTTGTCGCCATTTTAATACGGGTATTTTTACATATTAAAGCGAAACAAAAAAAGATAATGCGGGTTGGTAGACAGTTTCGACAGGAAAAGGGATTTCGGTTTGCGGCATGCGGCTTCAAAGCAAATACTTTAGTAAGCAGCTCGCAATGTTCTCGTCGAAGGCTCGCTAAACGCTATCCGACGTAATCCCAAGATCATCTGCAAAATGAACATGTTTTTTCTTAGCCATACGTTAAAGGCTCGCATTCATCAAAGTCCAGCTCAATGTGCTTCTTATGCTGCAAAGAATTTCTCGTAAGCATTCCGCTTTCTCACGCGCTTTGGAACGGGCACAGCGCTGAGGAAGGAATGCTGCGATCGCCAGCCGTTTTTCTTCCATCTAGAAGAGATAAGAGGCGCGCGGTTCTAAGTCAGCGCGAGAGAGCGCACGGTTTCCATGCGTCTGCTGGCCGCTCGGACCCCACCCAGGTCACCGGTGCGGGTTCACGGCCCGGTATATAAGCGATGCGCGCTCTGAAGAGAACGGCCCCCGAAAGGGGGCCAACCACCCGGTACTTCAACCGGTCATCATTCGGTCGTGCTGGTCCGCTTCCTTGACCAGCCAACCATTTTTGCATCCGCATGAGTTTTCGGATCGACATAAGTTGGTCTTTTCGTTTTTCTTTTTCTCTTTGATGCTTACTCTCTGGTTCTTAAAAAACTGCTCAATTTTTACTCCTCAAGAGAAGAAAAATATTTGTCGACGGAACTGTTAAAGCGGACATGTACGATTTTTTTTTGAAATGAAGACTCAGCTGCAGGTGTTGAAGGAGAACCTTTGCGAGTGGACGAGCAATTACTCGGAGATGATATTATTCCAAGCCGCTTGAGAAGATGTCAGAAGATGGGCTTGAAAAGCGGCTCTCTGACTAGCAAACATTTATGCAAGTATTTTTGATTGTCCCTAGTATAAAATTCAATCTTTTTCGTTCTGTGCGAAACACGTCACACTAGACCATTTAGTTGTTTCCCCCCATGGACACTTTTTGTGGCGGGGTTCTGTTCGAAGGGGAAGGGTTCAGTTCGGAAAAATAGGCTATATGAAGCCTCGCTGTTATCGACAATCTCTCGATATACTTGACCTGGTTCATTTTTAGTCCTCCCATCCAAAACACCGTAGTCAAAAAGTAAGGATTCTTAATGCCTACTTGTGGGTCCACGGAATGTTTACAAGCCTTCACCCTCCCAGAATCTTGTGGGAATTATCCGGTGATTACAATGTTTGTCACCATCGATGTACTTTTAAGAGTGCAACGGAAAAGTCCCTTGATCGAGACTGGAAGCCACCGTCGGCGCAACTTTGTTATCGTGGGCGAAGGGGTCACCAGATAACGCTCAGCCAGAGGATTATGCAAATTCCGCCATGTCCGCCGCGTCGCAGCGTTAGGCCGAGCTATAGTGCATGCGCCACCGTTGAAGTACAAAACAGGCGGAAGCGCCGAAAATGTGTACACCATTTCGGTACACGCCGGTCTGAGGGACAATCAGACGACTCGGGATGAAGCGCGTGCATTTTATTTCTGCGTGTAATGTCTGTTTTCAGTCTTAATGAGTCGTGTAAATTCGATCTTTTGCCATTTGTTGACGCCGACATTTAGCCGCCTGTGAACAGCACTTCTCCTACTGTTTCCCGAGTGTTACTTTCGACATCGCGGCAACAATGTAGTCCACACTGAGCCATCTCTTCGTTGTACTGGCATTGGCCATCCTCACCGTCGTCACGTCGCTTGTCGTGTCCAAGCCGCTCGAATCGATCGGCCTTCCCACGGACATGGACGCCGCCTTGGGAGGAGCCGCACTAGGCCTGCGAATCTACCGAAACTGATTGCCGCACATCACTTTCCATGTTCATGTTTGTAGTTATAACCGTTTTAGCCATTTTCGTACGGGTATTTTTCCATATTAAAAGAACAAAGTGAATCAGACGCTAGACTTGTTAACCGGACAGCCGGTTCATTTCCGACTTTAATCAGGCTAAGCACTGTTGAGTAGCATAGCACCAGGCAGCAAAGGGATAATCCATATTCTGGATTCGAATGATCGCGAAAGCACTGCCGGAAGCTTGAAGAATAATGGATCCCTGAATGGTCCGACACCTGATCAAGCGCAGGACTTGGAAAAGAGACACCGCTAAGAGAATGACAAACCGGTCGCGAACCGCGCTATTCCTTCTTACACAGAGAAAAGTGTTTATTATGCTTCAAAGAATTTCTCGAAAGCGTTCAGCTTGCTCACGTGCTTTCGAAAGGTCACAACCAGGGCTAGGCAGGTCCTGGTCCCGTGGTCCTGGGGGTCTAGGTCCTGGTCCTGGTCCTGGTCGCCGAAAAAAGTCCCCCCCCCCATTTCGACTTTTGGCAGTACGCCGCGAGGCGTAGCCCGACCGTAATTTTGCGTCTTTTGTCGCATTTTTCATCAAATTCTCTTCAAAATTTGGGTGTTCTTTATCATTTTTCGCCAGCATTTCTCCAAATTTTTCGTGTTTTTGTCGCTGTTTTCTGCAAAACTTCTTCACATTGTCGATGCATTTCCGACCTTCCCCTTTACACAATTGCTAGTAGCTGAAGTATCTGTGGGTGCTGGGGAGTTTTGCCGGCGTCCTAGCGCAAAAAGTTAAGGTTAGTCCTGGTCCTGGTCCTGGTACCCAAAAAAAGTGCCCAGCCCTGGTCACAGCGCTGGTGGAATGTGTTGTAGCTACACTACAACTTAGGGCACGGGGACACAAGGGCACAGCAGGTAGACACTTTATTGCACGAAGACTCAAGCACAGTCACAGCACACTCTGATGGTTACAGCAGATGCTAGTCTTATATACAGTTTGCACAGGGTAAATTAGCATACAAGTATACGGATACGACACTTCTCCCTCCTTAGATTGAAGCACGCTTGGTGTTCTGCGGCGAACGGTCCGACGACGATGAGCACTGCTTGTCGTAGACGTCCAGTCGCTCCAGGACGTTGATGACGCTGTCGTTGATAGTCTTCATGCTTTCCACTAGATTCTCGAGCGTACTCTTCATATTCCTGACTTCGGCAACGCGATCTTTCTCGAACAATTCGGCGTTTTCTTTACGCACCTGTGTCTTCTTCTTTTCAGGTCCGGTCTTGCTCGGTGAACCAAAGGAAATTCTGTTTACTTCGTAGCCGTAGCGGTTCGCTTCCGGCGAATACATCTCAAACTCTATGCTACTCGTATTGTCGGCGCTCTCTTTACTGCTGCTACTCTTTGCATCTTCATATTCCTTTCTGGTCACTCGGTTTACAGGATAAAACGGTCGAAAATCGTCATCCGCGTAGCGAATCTCGCTCACTCTCTCGCTACTCCGACGGTTTCTAGCATAGTTACTAGCTCTTGGCGAATAGTCTTGGCGTGCAAAGGTGCCTTCACCCCTTTGCTCTTCTTTGCGCTTATTCTTGTAACATTCGGTTGCGAGTTGTCCTTTCCTGTTGCAGAGTTGGCACTCGACATCGCGATACTTGCACTCAGGTTTGATATGTCCTTCAGCTCCGCAGGCGTAGCAGAACAGCTTTCTATCTCCTCGATAGTCGGACTGTCGTCGATCGCGGCCATAATCGTTTTGTACTCGGCCAACATACTGACTTGGCTTGTTTTCTCCCATAGTCGGTCCTTCTTTGTCTGCTTCTTCCAGGATACACGCCATTTCGTAGGCCTTCTTGAAAGTCAAATTCTCTTGCTGCAGAAGTCGTACTCGGGTATTTTCGCACTTCAGCGATCGCAAGAATGCTTGTAGCATGAAGGCTTCTCTGGCCTCAGTGGCGGTCGTAATCTTTTCAAAGTCACAAGACATTGCCACGTTCTGCAGTTCGGCAACTAACTCAGTCAAAGTCTGCGTTGGCTTTTGCTTCGTACCCAGAAACTTGTCTCGCTGGGCTACCACCAGTTTCTTAGGTGAAAATCGGTCTCTCAGCATCTCAAGGAGATTCTCGGAGGTCAAGTCAGCCAAATTCTTTCCGTTCATCGCGTGGCGTAGTTCTCCATAGGCTTTCATTCCAATAGCTCCCGTGATAGTCATCTTGCGCTTAGGCTCGTCCATCACATTGTTCAGCATCAGCATATTCTTCAATAGATCCTCGTAAGTCAGCCAGTCCATAGTCTGCGGATTGAACGGCTCGATCAGTTTTCCCACAATTTTCAACTCGGCGTCAACCATTTTCTCAGAATTTCTTTACTCTCGGTAGGCACTCGTTGCAAGTCGATACTCTTCACACTCTCTGCACTAAGTAGACTCTCTACTCTCTCGGTACACGGCGGGCACGTAGAGACTCTCACACTTGCACGGGAACAGTAGACACTCACTCACGGAACACGGTAGAGACTCGGGCACGAACACGTTGAGACTCACACACTGGCACGGTAGACACTCGATCACGGTAGAGTCCGACGCAGACGAGACTCCAGGAGTTGCTAATTCCGTAGAGATTCGTGAGGTCGATACTCGGATCCTGATCGCCACTGTTGTAGCTACACTACAACTTAGGGCACGGGGACACAAGGGCACAGCAGGTAGACACTTTATTGCACGAAGACTCAAGCACAGTCACAGCACACTCTGATGGTTACAGCAGATGCATAGTCTTATATACAGTTTGCACAGGATAAATTAGCATACAAGTATACGGATACGACAGAATGATCGACGAACGCTCTCTTACATCTTGACAGAGCACAGACGCGTGGCTCCAAGCGCGCTCTTTCTTCCTGGACAGAGAAGAGGCGCTTGGTTCTAAGCCAGCGCGAGAGAGCGCACGATTTCCGTGCGTCTGCTGGCCGCCCGGACCTCACCCTTGTCGCCTGCCCGCGTTTGCGGCCCGGTATATAAGCGATGCGCGCTTCTAAGAGATTGGCCCCCGAAAGGGGGTCATTTGCAATGCAGACGGCCGGGTCCGAATTCCTTGACTAGGCAAACATTTTGCGCTGAAATCAAAAAATTTTATTTAGGTATTCATGATTTACCGCTGTAATTTTTTTCTGCTCATTGTTATCGGTCTGTTTGTTACTATTGTCGTGGACCCCCTTTGGCATTGCAAGTGAGGAGAAAAGGATGAAAACTAGCGTCAAGACCGTGAAGAGCTGGCTGGACCTGGACCGCATAGTAAAGCTGGTATGTCACTGCTATTCCGTGTAGAGTTGGAGAGTAGAGCTTGCGTCGAGTATTCTGAAATGCGAATTCGTAAGTGATAAGCAAAAATGGATTTAGGTTTTGTGTCAAACTAAAAACCGAATACTCCGAAACCCTTTTTTTGGAAATTTGCTACAGGTTCGGTCTTTGCGCCTTTGATTCGGTTTGTCGTTTGGATTCGCGTCTCCCGGAATATATGTTTTTTTAAAGTCAGACACTCGGCAGAAGGTTCTAAATAGCGGTCACTTGTGAGCCTTTTTATGAACTCGAAAAGCAGTCGTGCGTAGTTTCACGCTCGGTACTCAAATACATATGCGCGGGCCACAAATTTACATAAGCCGGTCGCGGCCGACAAGCTCTGAAAACACAGCTCTGTTTGCATACTTTCCGGGTAAATGAAAAAGGAATGTGCACTTTATTGTACCCTAAAAGTGTGACGAGGGTAACAAACATGCCCGAAAATCATGACGTCCACGGTAGGTCACATTTGCTTAAGCCGGCGTACTTTGCCGAAAATTAGTGGAAATTCGATAGGCTGTTTCCCTTACACAGGGTACTTCCAGCATAGGTTAGGTTAGGTTAACAACTGGCTGACCCCCCTCCCCCCTGTTAGGCTAACATAATTTCTGGACGCTCCCTAAGTACGCCGAGAAATTGGCATAAGCTGAACATTTTTGGCTGTAGACAACAACAGCGATCCGGATCGGTGACCTATCGGCTATTGTCTGCTCCGCTTAACGTTCCATCCTGTCGTAAAACGTTAACGAGCGGTGACAACCGCGTTCACGAGACTATTAGAGCTGTTTGCCTGTAAGCAACAACAAGCAGAAAAGAAAAAAAGACCGCGGAAATTTCGTGGTCGTTTAAGAGATTTGTAAAAATCATCGCGCTTGGAAAGTGTTTTATTAAATTACTGCCTCGACTATAGTTAAAGGTACGTGAAAGTAGTGAAAGTTTCCTTTAGCAGTGGGGCAACTTTAGCAAATTTAGCTTTCAGCTAAACACCTGGCCGACAACCTCCCTTGCCCCGCTTATCCCTGTGATCATTTCATATCTTCTGGACGCAGCCTAAAGCCCTGCGCACAATGCCGACCCCGAGTCCGAGTCCGGGACTCGATGTGCGCACAATGAATGTCCTCGAGGTCGACCTCGAGTCCCAGGACTCGGACTCGGACTCGAGGTGCGCACAATGCGCGGACGTGTCCTCCAGGACGTCCTCGAGGACGGACTCGAGGTCGGATTTGGTCTCGCGGTCGGTTTCAAATTTTTTTGAAAATTTCGTCAGGACTCGAGGTTGGCTCGAGGTCTGTGGGGCTCATTTTGGACCGATTTCGATGCGGTTTTCGACGCACATACCATTTTTAACGTTTTGGAACCCGTTTTTCATGGTTTTAGCGGAGGTCGTCCTCGAGGACGACATCGAGTCCCAGGACTCGGACTTGGACTCGGACTCGAGCAGGGGTCTCAAACNTGGAGTTGAGAGCCCTGGACTCGAGGTGCGCTTAATGCACATCGAGTCCCGGACTCGGAGTCGGACTCGGGGTCGGCATTGTGCGTAGGGCTTAAAGTGGCACCTACTACAGTGTAGACGTGCGTTACGTAGTAGCTCATCAGGGCTAAATGACGTCGTAATGGCTCGACGACCGTAGCTGACCGCCTCTTTATGCACATGCGCTTAAGTTGCTCATAGCGACCGGCGTACTTTAACGTGGTTCCAAGAAAAACGAGACCAGAGCCACAAACCGCCAAATATTTGCCCAGTCTCATGGCGCCATTGTACTTTAACGGACGCGTCGCCTGCGTTACACGCATAAGGAAGACAGGGACGTGCAAGCCTTAATGGATCATCTGTAGGAACCATCCATTGCCAAGTGCCAGCAGAGAGGCCAAGGTTTTTATGGGGGGAGGGGGAGAGCGGGAGTCCTCAGAGATGCTGATTTCGAGACTGTTATCTCGCTCTAACTTCCGGCTTGAATGTGCCCGATCTTACGGGAAATATGCGTCAACACCTCGCGAGAATGAGTTGCTAGACATCCATAAGTTTTACGAGTACCGCAGGCCTTACTCATCACTGGTCAAGAATTATGTGTCTGCTAGCTAAACAAACGAAAGGGAAGCTGCCCGCTTTACTCGGAAATTTGGAACCAGCAGTAAGTCCAAGAGCATTTGTGGTCCGTTGCCAAAGACGATGCGATGCGTGTGCTAAAGGCCAATGACGGCACAGTGTGCTTCGTATGCTACTTTTTGCTTTGCTCGTTCTGTTTCTAATATTCCCCTCTAATATGCCGAAGATTCCCCAGCCCTACTTCATACCATGCATTTACTGGAACAGGTTGGCCGAGAAAACACAATGTTTGAAAGAAAGCAAGAAAGCGACTCACCTGTCGAGATTATCAAGTAAACGTGTTAAACTCACCGTTATCAGTGTTAAGTGTTGAAACGCTCTAAAACAGTTGTGGCTTAACAAAAAAAGTATTCAAAAACGAGCGTTTGCGTTGCAGTTGCAAAAATGTTTGGCTGGTCAAGGAATTAGGACCGGCACTCGTCAGAAAGTCGTCAGCAGCGGCCCCCTTTCGGGGGCCAACCACTTCAAAGCGCGCGTCGCTTATATACCGGGTCGAAAAGCCGCACAGGCGACCAAGGTGAGGTCCGACGACGAGGGAGAGACGCGGAAAACGCGTGCTCTCTCGCGCTAACCTGCGGCCTCGCATCTCTTCTCTGTGCAAGACCGATTTATTCATTCATCTTTTTAGCGGTGTCTTATTCCCACGGCACGTGCGCAAGCGTAACGTTTACGAGAAATTTTCGGCCGCATAAGAAACATACTGAGCTCGGCTTTAGCCTATTTTAACGTTTAACGTAGGGCTAATAAAAGCGCATATTCATCTTGCAGATGACCCACTCATTACGGCGGAAACCGTTTAGGGAACCCTCGAGGAGAATATTGCGGATTGCTTACTAAAGATTTTGCTTTGGAGTCTCAGACAAAGAACCGAAAGGGCCTTACATGCCGTACCTGGCAACAAAACGCTTGAATTCACTTTATTCTCTCAAACATGCAAGAATACCCGTATTAAAATGGATACAACTGTTATAAGTACAAACACACGACAAGGCATCCTCATGGAGCACTTAGTTCCGGAAGACTCGCAGGCCCAGCGCGGCTCCTCCCAATGCGGCGTCCATATCCGTGGGCAGATCGACGATCTCGACTGGCTTGGACATTACGGCTGAAGCGAAGACGGTGAGGATAAGCAGTGCCAGTACGAAGAAGAGCTGGCTGAACGTGGTCTGCATGCTTGCCGGGCAGTCGGAGAGTAAATCTCGCGAAACACTACGAGATTCGGAGCTTCACGGACGACTAAAATCATAGTCTTAGTCAAGGTGAAAACCAGAAGAACACGACTCGAAAAAGCAGAAATAATAACACGTCTAGCAATAAAATGTACTGCACGTTCATTCCGAACCACAGTCTGATGATGCCCATAGACTCGAGGGCGAATGCAGTGCCTCATTCCGACTCTTTCCCCTATTTTATACGTCCGAGGTGTCGCATGCACTCTTGCGCACCCATCAAAACAGGTCGGCGGTGAACACAGGGAAATTTGCATAAACCGCCGGCAGAATGAGTGACCCCGTAACCCATGACAACATGTTGCGCCCATGTACTTTCCCGTCTGTCTGGGACAAAGGGCTTTTCGCTGTGCCCTAAAAGTGCGTCGGCGGTGGCCCGCATTCTTTTCCTCCAGACAATGTCCGCCCACTGTGTTTCCAGGAAAAAAGCGACTTGCAAAACAGTGCTCGGTGACCCCAAAGGCGCAACAAGCCTTACCCTTTTTGTAAAAAAAGGTTTCTGACGAACTTCCTAATATACCAAGAAGCGTTAGGGACGCTGTTAGCTACTCTAAATATCGTAGCGCGTCCTTTTTTCGTCCTTTCCTCCACTGGCGTCTATTTTGCTAAATAGCAATGCGCACAGATTTCCTTATTTTACGGTCGGCAGGACATCCAACTAGACTATCCTCCGCACCCACGTTTTTAACATTCGGATTAGGCTTAAGCAGGTCGGCATTTTTGAGAGAAAGGATTCGAATCTGAGGTCCCCTTCTACTTTGGTTTGAGCTTTGAATCCCCTCCCCCCCATTAGACAAAGGTGAAATTTCTCACATGGCATGCTGTAAGATGTCCCAATAGCGGCCAATTCGTAGCCTCTTACAAACTCGAAAAGACGGCGTGTGTACTTTTGCGCCCCGTACTCGAAGACATGCGCGGCCGAAAAACTGACATAATCCAACGAGGAAAATACCGTCGCGGCGGCCCACGAAAACAACGCTATGCTCGTGGACTTTCCGGGTATACGACAAAGAACATTGTACTTTGCGTACGCTTAAAGTGCGCCGATGGTGACAAACATCATCACACAGCCGCGGCCAGCATCATGACGTCCGACGCCCGTGAATTTGCATAAGTCGGCGTACTTTACTCAGAGCCCCAAGTCGTTCAATTACGTCGACAAATTAGCATAAGTCAACTGGAAGCAGAAACACTTCTGGCTGTAGACAAAAACATTTTTCCGAGACGGCGCACTTTCCGGCCCGTATACGTCGTCGAATGTTCAACTGGTAATATTAGGGGTGTCAGGGACCAGCACGGCCATTAGGGGGCGTCTAGAAAATATATCAACCCGTTATGGGGGAGGATGAGTAGAGCTGGCAACCCGGGGCCCCGTGCCGGGACCCCGGCACGGGAGGGGGGTGAAGGTAAAAAATTCGCCGTGATTATCGGGTTTTCGTAAGATATCAAATGTCAGTCACACAAGAGACCAGCAGGAAAAAGGCGCTATATCATAATATCCGTCTGGACACTTAAAACGTCTCGGCGGCCGTAGCAGAACGGTTCTTTATGCACATGCTCTTAAGTTGCTCCTGGCGACCGGCGTACTTTAACGTGCTTTAAAGAAAAACAACATCAGGGACACAAGCGCCGAATATTTGCCCAGTCAGCCGGCGCCATTGTCCTTTAGGGGACGCGTCGCCTACGTTACACGCAGAAGACCGGAACTGCAAGCTTTGAGGAATAATATGCAGAAATCGTCCATTGGCAAAGCGGAAGAGGTGCCAAGGTTTTTCTGAACGGTTTAGAAGCCTACGATGCTGGGCGCCTAAAGCCGTTAGCTCAGTCCGCATCTTTGGTTCCAAAACTGTTGTCTCACTCTAAATTCCGGCCTGAATGTGACCGATCTTACGCGCGAACGGCGTCGAGACCTTAGCGACGATGGGTCGCTAGACGACCATAAGTCTTTTGTGAATCAAGAATTACGTCTCTCCTAGCTATCGCAAAAACGTGAAAAAAGCCTCTATGTTGGACGGTTTTCAAATTAAAATCGGATTCCATCCGGTTGAAGGGTACGACTGGTAGAAATACACGGTCCAATGCGATTTTAGGACATTTGCCGAGACGTCACACAAGCAAAGTATCCGCCGCAGTTGACAAGTTTCCTCCGAAATTCTTATTTTTTCAGCAGTTGGTTCAGGAAACTTTATTCTATTGCTGTCGTTGAAGGTTTGCTCTATGGGATTTTTTCCATTCTTTCTTTGAGATTGCCGGGACAAATGCTGGCCACATACCGCGACCGACCCCCAATAATTACGTGATCTGTCTTAGGTTGTCTGGCCACTGCACTTGTTCCCGCCAATGCACTTTTAGCTCACAAAGGATCGTTCAGTGTCGCAGACATGTAGAACCGGAAGTACACCGACGAAAAACACTCATGTTTCCCGACGGTCACAAAGTGGCGGCATATGCTATGTAACCAGCGTGCCCTCTGTATATGCTAATTCGCAGTTTGTTTGGGTTGCCACGTTAAAGTGCAAGCATGTCGAGTTACCATTAAAGCCCGCACTTGTTTTGAAACTGAGTATTCGTGTACTTAGTGCTCATCTTGTTTTCCGCAACTGTTCGGCGCCTGAGTCGTTTAAAACTCTGCCACGAGAAGACGTGCCTTATTTTTGCCGTCCAGACGCAAGTTTTGAAAAAAGCTCCTCATGACCCCTGCCGGTTTCGCTCGTAGCGTTCCTCTGTATCGCGCTTTGCTCATTTGCCGTCCTGCTAACATTTGCTAAGATCACAACTTTAGAAGTGTGACAAAGCTCAACTCCGCATAACTTCAACCCGCATCTTCACTTAACCATGCACTCGACGCTCAGCCAGTTCTTCTTCGCGCTCGCCATGCTTATCCTCGTCGTCGCTTCGCTCGCCATGTCGAAGCCTGTCGAGTTCGTCGATCTTCCCATGGACATGGACGCCGCATTAGGAGGCGCAGCGCTGGGCCTTCGACTCTACCGGAACTAGTAGGATTACGCGTGTCGCTTCTTCGAATGTCTGTATCTGTGCCGTTTTTTTTGTACTTCTCTACGGGTATATTTGCGTGTTCAGTTGAAATGAACAAACAACGAAAAAAAATTAATGGAACGGAGAAGTGCATTAGTGTTGAGCATGACACTGACAACCACAGCAAAGACATCCACGTATGTCGTGACTGTGGTTGCATTGCAGAGTTGTTACTGCCTATGGGGCAGGGTTATTATGGGGGGAGGGGGCAAGCGATATTATAGCGCGGGGGAACCGGGGCCGAAAAGGCACCGATAACCTTCGCCCGGCTGCTGCATACCATAAACTCGCGACAAAAGCTGTCACTCGTCGCTTAAGCAGTCATGAAGTCACCCGGATTGTTAACAGCCTGACGTACAGCTCGCGTAGTTTTGTATAATTTCGCACTCTGCGGTGTGAGGTACGCTACGGCTGCGTTCAATACCGAGATGTGACACGCTGCACAGCGCGGCGTGCTGGTTCAGGGGTCCGCTGACTCGTGATCCTGTTGAAAACGCAAGTTCGTATGTACGAACAATATACTTTTTGAGCTGATGTACTTTGAGCAATATAGAGCTAAGCCTACGCCGAGACTATCTTTCACTGAATGCGGAGTAAATGTTCCCGAAAAAATTTAGCATGCTTGGAATGTAAACACTGCTAAAGGAACGTATTCTCCGTTCGCCAATGCGATCTCCCATCTTGAAAGGAGACGAGACGCAAGAACCTGTGCAAGCGTGAGAGAGCATGCGATTTCCGTGCGTCTGATGTCCGCCAGGACCTCACCCTGGTCGCCCGTCCGGGTTCGCGGCCCGATATATGAGCGATGCGCGCTTTGAAGAGGACGGCCCCCGAAAGGGGGCCAGACGCCGCCCGTCCGCATCCTTGACGGGCGGTAGTCACAGAGTCACAGCCACAAGCCACCTTGGCACGCCATCCGATTGAGTGCTAGTCCCAAATCCTTGACCAGCCAATTTTTTGCTCCACGGGTACAATTTTGCACGCCGACACAGCCAAAAACCTCCCAAAATGATCTCCATGAAAAAGACGATTTTATTTATCGAATCTCCAGCTTGCATGAAAACGGAGGTGCAAAATATTCGTGCAAAGACTACGACACTACAAAGTGCTAATGACCAGATTTGCTGAAAGACAATATTAAGGCGTAGACCGGATGCAGCAGATGGCTCGACGCTTGGTACGACGCTACGCTTAGTAGCCTGGCGGCGTCCTTGGAGTGGGGCAGTGGTCGCATCCGCCGACGGCTCCTGCCGGTCCAGGTGGGCCGACCGGTCCGGGCGCTCCTGGCTTGCCGTATGGTCCAGGGTTGCCCTGGTCGCCTTGAGGTCCCTGCGGTCCAGGCGCTCCTGGCTTGCCCTTCTCTCCGGGTGGTCCTGCCTGGCCGGGTGGGCCCATCTCGCCCTGGCGGCCTGGAGGGCCTGGTGGAGCGACTCCTGAAATTTGAGGTTAAGTCGAATACCAAAAAACTGGTGAATAAAATATATTTTTAGAAATTATAAATTAAAAGTAATTTGATAATTAAAACATGAGTTTCATAAATAAAACAAAAATAAATAGCTGAACTTTAACTAGACAAAAATTAATTTTGGCAGCTAATTTAAATAATATTCATTTTCAGAATCTTACCTGGAACGTGCTTGCCGGGCTCTCCCTTGTCTCCTGGGCGTCCTGGAAGACCTGGAGGTCCGGGTGGTCCCTGCTTTCCTTGCGGTCCCTTCGGTCCTGGCTTTCCGGCGGCTCCTGGCTCTCCCTGCTCGCCGGGGTATCCCTTCGGTCCCTTGTCTCCCGCCGATCCGGCCGGTCCAGGCGGGCCTGGTGGGCACTCCCGGACGCACGGGGCGGCGTGCTCGGCTGGTGGAGCGTCCTGGCCTGGCTGTCCGTCTTGGCCTGGCTTGCCGTCGTTTCCAGGCTGGCCGTCGGTTCCGGCGTCTCCTGGGGGTCCAGCTGGGCCGACCTGGAAAATTTTAAAATAATTAATTATGTAAAGAGATGGCAAAAAATAAGTGCCTTTGTATTACAAAAATGTAACTGGAAATTTCGGACATTTAATTCAAATTTAGTTTTTGAAATTTACCTGGCATCCGCAGCACTCGTCGCTGGGGCCCTTGCTCGATCCGGCAGAGGGCCCGTAGCCGGGCGAAGCCTCGGCTGGTGTGGCCGGAGCGGGGCCGGCTGGTCCGGCTGGCCCGGCTCCAGCGCCGCCCTCGTAACCACCGGCGGCTCCTCCGGCAGCAGGGGTAGCCCGCTCCTCAGCATAGGGCTGCTGGCGACGGATCTCGCGGCTGAAGTGCGACGAGCTGGCGAACGCGCCCCTGAACGTATTTAAATTATAAATTAGAATCTTCAAGAAATTTAACAAGACGTTTTCGATAAAAATGATTAATTTCTTTTGCCTCCGTAAATAATACTTACTGTCGCGCCTCGTGGTTGGCGATGTAGTGGCCGAAGAGCCAGCGGCCGTTGTTGCTACCGCCAGCGGCACGCTTGAAGCGCTCGGCACCCTCCTTCTGGCCCTTGCCGACCTGGACGGTGACCACCTCCGACCAGAGGTCGCGATTGCGGCTCTGAAATCAAGTAAAGAGTCAGATTGTACTCTTTTATTTCAGTTAGATATTTAAATTTTCAGTTTTTAATTAAAACTGATAATTATATTTTAGCTTATTTTGGATTTCGACCTGTGAATTTCCACTCTTACCTTGCAGAAGTCGACGTCGCTCGAGGCGGTGCTCTGAACGCGCTGCACGTACTGGTAGGCCAGAGGCAGTGCGATGACACATGCTAGCATGGTCACTGTCGAGAGAGCGACCGCCACGAAGGCGACCTTGCGGAAGTGCCGCATGTCCTCCTCGCTGAACTCGCCCATCAGCTGGGCCTTCTCGGAGCACGTCATGCCCTAAGGTAAGGGGTACTGTACATGCGGATGTCCATCAGTTTAGGGGCGATAGTTGCGCGTATAGAAATGCTCAGACGACGAGGCGCCATGCGGGTATGACTAGAGCTACTGGATGTTATGGTCGATTGAAGCCATGGGTAGGGCAGCTTAAGAAAACGACGAAAAAGCATAAATTGATCTCTAACCGGCATTCTCAGCAGGCCCCTGCAATGCAACAGACGAGAGTCTGAGCGCCCAGAACCACTGAGAATGCTGGCGAGCAGGGAGAGCCGGGAACTGGCAAGACGGACTACCAGAAGCCCAGAGCTACCTAGAGTCGTGCGTAATTCGCCAATATTTCCATCAGTTCTCCGCCGTGACGAGCGAAACCAAGCAAACCCCAATTGGCCAAGTCCTAGAACCGGCATGGCTTGCTCTTCGGATACCTACACACCAGTTGCGCTTAGCAAGCGGTAATAGAAGCAAGCAAGTGGAAGCTTTCTCTACGCTCCGACTAAGATGATTTTTGGATAATTATCGCGCGGCGAAAGCCAGTTTGTGAGTGGCGTCAGGTGACGGAGGTCATCTTTGGCTAGCGCTCACTGACTCGCAAGCACTTCCTTATTTGTCGGGCTAAGTGGCTATCCCTTTCACTGGATGCGCTCAAGGCGGATTGTTGAAAACCAACCGGTTTTAGGTATACCCAGGCAGGTTCCAAGACAAGTACGCCTATGATACAAATCTTGAACCGGGCTTGCGGCGGAGATACGTATCTACGAGCGGACGAGAACGGACATGTTGCACGGAAGGGGACCTTGAACTTTGAATGAACGTCCTACCCGTCGTTGGCAATGCAAAGCCCGACAGAACAATAAGGGATGGCGGACTTTAAGGGGGTAAGCATTCAGTTAAAACCTCGAGTGCCATAGTACTAAGCATACAAATATTAGGCTGTGCTAAGTTAGGTAAGCATTTATGCACGTACTTCGAACTTTCTAGAGCCGCCTCATGTCAAATTCCCGCTCATTCTTCAGCTTTAAGCTAAAGAATGAGTGGAGTTATAGGTCTAAAAGAAGCCCAAATCTAACATTGCTTAAAAAGACTAATTTATGAAGACGTTCTTAGATAATTTGGCAGCTTTTCGGTACCAAAAAAACGAAATTTTTCACGAAATTGTTGCGTTAAGTTTCTGTCCCCTTCTATGCGGTTCCGGATGCATAGCAGGCGGTTAGTACACTTAAAAGCTTTGGCCACAAGTGCCGGTTGATCTGTTTCAGCCCATTTTAGACAAGTCATACGTAGGAGAGAGCTGGGTGCTACGAAACGGGCCTTAGACTCTACTGAATTTATAATGCTCACGTACCCAAGCAATCGCATGAAAGAACACACTCGAAGAGGATGAGATAATGACCGCAACCCATCGGTGCGCTCGCGCATTTATATCGCTTTCATGCGCGAATTACGCGCACTTTTTGTCGCGCCTCGTTCGCGCGGCGACTTCCTCGACAAATCCCAGGAGTTCTTTGTCCTCCTCCTCAGTCTCCTCCCCGCGCTCTTTCTCCTCGCGTGCGCGGATGCGGAGAAGAAAAATCAGCCGATTTTGATAGGCGCAGTGGTGGCGTCGACTTTATGGTCAGCCGATGTTATTAAGCGACATCCGTGGCGGCGCTGCGGCAGCGCGGCGAGGGTGAGCGTCACCGAAGCGGAATGCGGATCCCACTCGGAAGCGCGACTTGTCTGAGGAGAAAAGCGGAAGCGAACAAGGGCGACGCAGTGGCGGCGGCCGAAAGCTAACTTGTTTGGATAGATGACGCCCGATTAGAGCCGGCTGAGGTTGATCACGGAGATGATTTGGCCGTGACGAAGGAAAACTTCCTCCTCGGTCTTTGTCTGACCACTAGCTTAGGGTTGCTGCCCTTGCCGAAAGGGACACCGTACGGCGTTTGCTACGGCTCCAGTCGGTACAATCTCTGCATAATGATTTTCGGCAAAAATGAGACTTAACCGCGAGCCGCATCGAGGATCGGTCCGATGGCCGTGGCCGGAGCTCATGCACGATCACCGCAGCATGAGCTAGAGGAAATTGGCCAGCTGTCCTCGCAAACAAAGCGAGCGCTTGTGTATATTATAACGTCTGGAAGATGTGAATCACTTATAGGACTAACGGATCTTACTGATAAGTGTTGCAGTGACGGAATTGCTTACCTAACAGAATGCGTCTCCATATGCAGGGGGTACATCTTATTAAGGTCACATTTCAGCACATGATCTTTCCCAATCCCTGGAAAACAATGTGATCCGTTTATTCGTTCCGAAAAGACATTGTTCTTTGAGATAATGCGTTTGAGAATGATGTCGGAGCCGCGTAAGACCCAGCAGGTTAATGAGTTCGACCCGAGGGCGCCGGGTAATGGGGCGGCGCCGCGAAATGCGTCGTTGATCATAACCGCGCTCTTATGAGGTCACTGCGATGCGGCGTGGATGGATGATTGGACGCGCTAGGATGCATTTCAAGTCAAAACTAGTGGAAAAATGAATTTTGTTCCTCAAAGAATCCCAGATATTGCTCACTTTATTCCAACGATTTCCGTCATACTTGCGCTCGCATTAAAAATGGGAAAAACAACGGCCCGGCTGTTTCCCACAATCATAGCGCTTCCAGAGTAGCGTACGACAGCGACCGACAATAAGTTAGACTTCGGCATCCGTACCTAACCGTACTCCGTTCCGCGTCGGTTCTCACGAAACGGAATACGGACGACGAAGGGGTAAAACGGTACCATACGCCGTTCCGTACTACTACAGAACGGAGCATGGCGGGGCTCCAAAATTGACGCTTTTCCGTAAATTCTAGTGGAGAACGGCACGGAAAGCAGCCGTATTTTTTGGCGCCATTAGGTTTTCCATGCCGTTTTTTAGGTGAGCGGAAAACGGTGCGGAGGTTATGGAACGAAGTACGGTACGGACGGGCTCAGTACGGAACCGAGTACGGTACGGAGGGGGGAGGGGGTCTTCAATAAATCCAAGCCAGTTACTAGGCTTTACTAGGCCACACCTAGCATTAGCACCGCAGACGTATTCTTAATGCTTCCGTGAACGAGTCCGCAAAGAGGCTTCAACCGTAGCAGAAGTAGACGTAGCGACGACCTGCGTTACTTTGCTCGCCGTTCTCCGCTGCAACCCATTGAAATAGAAATGAGCAAATGATCGTCGAACGTTTTCGCTAAAAAAGAACTACAGGTGTTTTTGGAAAGGCGTATCCTGCTTCCAGAAATGTGTAACTCCACAAGGGTAGAGGAGGGGGTCTACGAAGCGTTAGCTAAGGGTAGGCGACAGCGACTTTATCCGCGACGTGATTCACGTCACGGATCCCGTAAGGGGGTCGTAAGTTAGCCGTGATCGGTGCCTTGACAATGTTAAATCCGTGATCCGCGACGTCACGGATCCCGTCACGGAGGGTACCGTCAAGTCACGGATCCGGTGACGTGGGTCACTTGCCTTACCCGTATAGTAAACCTACTGCTCTCGCGGTGTTGGGAAGAGGTACAGGGGCTGTTTGCTGTTCTCGTTGGCAGACTGTGCAATGGTCAGCCGCGAGGATCCGTCAGAACAATTTCCATTGAATTTGCCCAATTTCCCACCAAAATTTCATTGGTGTCGCCGGTGGCACATTTCTGGTCGCAGGCTGCTCGTAGGCACTACCTGACTATAAGCAGAAACGGAGACGCACTTAAACAGAACATATGTTCGACGATGGACAATACCATCACTTCTCCAGGAATTGCCAGATAACCGCTGAGCAGTCCGTATAGAAGCCCGCAATATTCTACGCCGTATTCCGGGATCGCCTCCTGTGCGCTGCAGTCGTCTTTTCCGACCATCCACTTCGAGCTCCACAGCATGAGCCACTTGGGAATCCAAGAGGGAACCGGCGAGCCATAGTGTTCGAAAGTGCCCATGTTATCCGTGGCAAAAACGAATGCTTGGAACGCCAGCACGGCCTGCACTAGGAACATGAAGAGCGAGTGAGCTAAATTCTTAGCTAAACGTAAGTTGCAGGGGAAATTCTTAAACGATATTAGGTAGCGGACTGGGTCGACTAGTGGATTCCCCTTATTAAAGTCTGAAGCTTGTTATTCTCGTTGGCAAGTTGCTCAGTTGAAATCAACAAAATGGGGGGAGGGGCAGTCTGCGCCCGGTATTCGGCCGAAAGTTCAAGCAGAACATTTTACCGGTCAGCGAAAATATGCTGCACAAGCGGAAAAATGCTCTGCCAGCGTACTGGTCGGGCAATGTTAGCTTAAAATTCTTATAATACCTAACATTTCAAGCCTACCATATGAGAAAAGTCCGCTCAAAGCAGGAAAAGACCACTTTTGCATTCCATCGCCCTAGAAATATCCGCATTTCAGTCAACTTTTTTGAAAAAAAACAAGATTTGAAACCTAGCGCCCGATTTTCGAGGTCGGCAGCTGGCATCCTTCTGCTAGCGCTTCTTCAAGTAGTGTTTCTTGACATATCTTTTTGACTTACAACATGACTGGCCTATATGCGATCTCTGGAACACTTACAGAAAAGGCGGAGATCCTGACTTTTCTGCCCTGCTTGTGCCGAGGAAGATCTGCGGTACAGCGTGAACATTACGACTGTTGCTAGGTTTAGCACAAAACAGATCGTGCAGCAAGTAACGAAGTTCGCCGCTCTCATCAAGGGTTGTAAGATGATCTGAAGAAGCGTATCAAAGCATGCTACGCGACAGCATACGACGGTACAACTGAACGATATGGAGAGGGAGACTGGGGGGGGGCGAACCCCAGGCCCGGATGGAAAAAGAAACCCGGCGGCCACAGGCCGGGCAGGGTCTTGATTTTAAGGCCCGTTACCCAGGGTTACTAGCGCAATTTCAGCTGGTAAACGAAGCCGTACTACGGTACGGTACGGAAAACCGTGCAGGGCCTGGGTCGTACCGTAAAGTACGGTACGGAGGACGGTACGGGATGGGTTAATAAGATTCATTTCGTTTACTCACCCAAAAGTGCAAGTCCGTCACAAAGTCTGTCGAAGCCGTTAGAGATAAGGTGGCAAGTGTAGGTACTACGCCAAGCAACGTCGCAGTTGCAGCGACGAAAACCATTCCTGCTACGATCGTTCGACGTCCCCATAAGCTTGCGTGACTAAGCGGGAAGGCCAACGCCGTAAATCGATTCATAGCTACGATTGTGTGCCCAAGCGGTTGGTAGTGGGTTCCGACGTAGACAACGTGTTTGAGCACATCGGAACATGATATTAGGGAACGTTTGAAGGAGGACTCGTTCATTGGCGAGTTCAGATCGTTGTCCAGGGGCTCCACGAACTCGAAGATGTAGTTTTCAAAGTGGAACTGTATCCGCTTCTAAATCGTTTGTGAGAAAGAGAAGCGCGAGTTTGTTGTCCCGGTGTTAAGGAAGATATTACAACCTAAGGACCGTACCGTTCCGTGGTCCATGCTGTGCCGCCGTGTTTACGGCGCGGTCATCACGGCACCGCACATATGCGGCACGGCGCATAAACGCACTGCTTTTGCCATGCCATGCCGTTCCATGCCGTTATTAGCGTGACGGAGCGGCATTCATTTGGACGAAAATGGCACGGCGCACGACACTGGAGGGTGAGCACATCATCTCTAAGATTAAACCTAGTGCTTCACATGCCCCCGGCCACGGACAAAGGGGTCAAGTCTCGGCGGGTCGGGACGGTTACGGGCCGAAGCATCTGGTCTCGCCGCACAGACCCGGAGAGGCCCGAAAAGGCCCATCACCCTTGCAACGCAAATTTCGACCAAACTTCTAATGTTTCGACCATTTTCCCATCCCACAAATGATCCCTATGCTCCACGACAACCCAACATCAGTGTTCTACTCACAATACGTACATCGAAGGGCCCCAAGCGGTTGTTATGCACCTTTTTCCAGACTTTAGGCCCGTTCGTGTCATGGGTCGAGGCCCGGACCTGGTCCGCCTCCGGGCCGGGCCCGGGCATTCGTTCGACACCCGCGGGACGAGCGGGGCCTAGAACTTGAGGACCGTGCCCGTGGCTGCCTCCACCCCCACAAAAAAGGGCGTTTCTAGTACGAAAATAGACTAAAAATTTGACTTCCTTCCTTCTCCTATCAGGATCGGAACGACATATCCCACGAAAAAAGTACCAAACATCGGACAAGAACGCACCGTTATGACGACAATGCAGTCGACGATTGTAATACCGATGAAGAATATATAGAAAGCCTGTCGATAAGCATTGTCTTTGCGGCCCTGCCTGAGAAGAAACACGACCATGCTCGCTTGGAGCAGCACGAAGGGGAGCAGTACAGCGGTTTCGCCAACTCCGCGCATGTGAAAGTCCGACAGTGCTAGGGTAGAGCATTGTCGTGCTTACGCAACTGCTAGCCGCGTCACGACATTTGTAGCCGACATTCTTGCTAGCACGCTTTTGCATTTGACCTTGTTTTCGTTTTCTTTTTCCCTGGTTTTCGTCCGCATACGCGAAAGTAATAGTGACTCGCTCGGAAATACCAAAAGGAAAATGCAAACCATTATCATTACTTTTGATTTTTTCGTACAAAAATGATACTGGACACGAGAACGAAAAAGAAAAAAAGACGTCAATCGTTGTTCTCACTTTCGCGTTCGTTCACGTTCTCGTTCTGGGTCGGGGAAACGACAATGAAAACGGCACCTTCGATTTTAGTCGAACGTAACGAAGACGAAAATCACAGCTTCGAACCTTCTAGAGCCAAAACTAAAACGAAAAGAACACATTTAGGCCGGTGAAAGCTTGAAGTACAGGCACAATATTATCCGCGCGAACAGAGAACACAGTATGTTGGCCCTTTTCTCAGCTACTTCCTACGTACCACCTGCCATTTGAGACGCCTAGAAACTTCCAGTGGGTGGAACCTTGCGCTGTCTAAAGCACCTGGTCGTTTCAACCTATTGCGTCGCAATGTTTGAATGTCTCCCAAGAATGCGCCTCAAGCACCTACCTAAAGGCTGTAAATATGGCAGAATGTCGCAGCATAGCAGCAGCACGCGTCCAAATCTGGACAACCGGAGCCTAGGGCCCGGGCCTAAGTTGTTTTCAGGCCGGGCCTGGACACGTGGGCTTTAGTCTCGGAGGCGTGTGTCCCAGCCTCCGGGCCCGTACCTGTCACTTTCCAGAACCAGGCCCTCGGGCCTGGACTTGATTAATGAAAGTTTTAGGAAAATGCGCGCCGCGTGCCATTCGTGCTGGCATGCGTCTTAAGCGGTACTGAATCCCAAGTGCACGCATGCAAAAGCATGCCATCGGGTGACCCGGATCCGTCGTGAACGCAAAGCGCTAGAGCCGAAAAATACATGCATACGGGCATGCGTACCGAGCGGTACCGAATGCAGAGGCATGCATGGTGCACTACCTCAACTCTAGGAAGGACTGAGATCCAGGACCGCGCTAGCGAAGAAACCGAGCTGGCTGAACTTTATAAAATAATTATTGTGATACAAGATCTGGGCCAACACATGTCGCATAGCTTCCATAGATCGTGTCAGATTGTCTTTCGAGCCCGCTAAATAGCTGGCGCTTGTTGCCTCCTCCAAAAGCTGCTAGTTAAGCGCTAAAAAACCGAAGTCAAACAAAGCGTATATTTCAGTTTGACCCTCCTTTACTTTGTGATTCTGGATTTCCTCTGGCATGCTTCGGTGGTTCAACATGCTTACTGGCAATTCTCATACGTGCAGCTTTGTTATGGCTGTAGTTTTGTCATAAGTGCTTTATCGAGTCGGTTCTACAACAACATACGCTGAGCACATTCATAGCGTTTGTGTCCCAAAGCGACCGCCTGCGAGACGCATCGCCAACTGGGTAGGCATTCGAACCGCCGTTACGCTTCCAGTGCCCACTGGTCGGTGCGTCATCCGTTAAGAAAAACAACTTTCTAGGCCTAAGATTTTGCCTTATGTTTGCAGCACGTATTGCTTAGCTCCACAGGGTCTTTAAAGTTAGAGTAGCAGCAAGCAGAGACCGAGAATTTGCTGAAAACTCGGTTATTCAGCGAAGATTTGTCCAATTTTTGAAGCTTTACGGAGGTCTTTGAGTTAGAAGGGGTCCGGACTGCCAGAAAAATGGGGATTTCCGCCTTTTTACGCTTAGCTAACGAGGCACAGACCTGTATTTTAGGCTCTAAGACATTATACTGGCTCCCAAAGCCGCGTAGGGCAAGATAAATGGTAAAAAGGGAGTTGTTCTAGTATAGCATAAAGCTCTGTGCTTAGTTTTCAGACAATCGACCCGAATATGTGTGTAATGATATTTATACAGAAAACAAACTTCATACAGTAGCAAATTTCGCCGTTATACTAGCAAAATTCCTACCTCAGAAAGCAATGAACTTCGATGTAAGCACACGGAATATAAGCGACTTTTAGGCTTATAGGTAGTACTCCCATTTAATCAAAGTTTTCGGCCAGCACTTGCACGATTCATGCGTACATTCCGCCTCTATATGTCGGTGCGCACAACACTCAATGAATCTTTTTCAGACTCGCAATGATCGGGGCTCGCTACGACCGTCAGATCCGACTGTGGGGCGACGAGGGCCAGACCTCCATCCAGAAGACGCGCGTCTGCGTGCTCGGCTCA
>JNEY01000319.1:32882-48759 GCA_020875895.1 Aphelenchus avenae
AAAAAACTAGATGCGCCTTTTTTACTTATATACTTACACTCGGTTGTAAAATGTTTGCTTTGTCCTCTATTCATTCAGACCTGACCTGGCCTATGGCTGCAAGTATGCACACCTTCTGTAGGGTAGGGAGCTTAATAGAGATCGAGCAGCTGGAACGCGTGCAACGCCGGTTCACTCGGGCTGTCTTCTGGCGCATGACGAAGGCCAGCCCGCCAACGATCGACACGATTCCCGCGTACTCGACGCGATGCAAGCAGCTGAACCTAGACACCGTCGAAGCTCGCCGCCAACGATTCGACCTTCTAGCAGCATACCGACATCTACAGAAGAAGCCTCCTTTCGAATCCACGCAGCTTCTCCAGCGACGCCTACACTTCTCTGCTCGACTCGGTCCCAGCCTGCAGAAACCCCTAGCTCGAACAAGAGTCCGCCGTGCCTCCTTCCGCTACAGAGTATCTTCGCTCATTAACTCTTCTTTTCCATTGAGTCTTTTCGAGAAACCTTCCTACCTAAGTTTCAAGCAATTCATGCGTACTTATGACTTGTCATCTCTGCCCTCCTACCCCGACATCATTTGACACGTAATGTTTAATTGCCTCATTGACTTCATGACGTGTGAAGGATTTCATGGATGATTGAACATTGCTTTGTTGTGACAACTGCAGCCGCTACCGGCGGTACGATCAAATAAATAAATAGCAGGGGCTCAAACAGAAGAAAACGACAAATGAGAGTAAAAGCTAGTCACGCTAAGGCTTGTTTTCATTTTTCGATTTCCGATTCCTGTATTTCTACTTTCATTTTTGCTTTAGCATGCTCAGGATTCAAGGAGAAATTCCGCCGACCTCGGTCTACGACGTTAGCGGCTTCGATCGTGCGACAACGCTTGTTGCGACCGGAGAAAACGACAAGGTGGCCGTGGCGGGGGGAAGTTCCATCTCTGATTTGCCTAAACATACCACTCCCCTTCAGGGCGACAGTGGCGGACCGTTGGTAGTCAAGCGCGGAGACTGGTTCCAAGTAGGCGTCGCCTGGCTGGCTGTTCAGCACGGGAAAGAAGACTATGGTCAAATCGGTAAGCTTTTTTTTGCTTCAGGTTCATATATCCTGCGTTCATGGGGCTCTCTGAATAACCACGTAGACTGAGAATAGCTAGCGCTCAGCTACTATGAAATGTTGGAAACTTGGCAAACCTCCTGGTTAATGCTGAGCAGGTAACGATTCATTGGGAAACAAAGCTCGACCTTCTTGTTTTGACCTTCTTGACCTTCGATTCAGGGCACAGCGCGACAACACCTAAGCAAGGTCTGGCGACTGTGTTTTCAAAGATATTGCTTGCACCCTGTGTCAAAGTTTCCACGATAACTTCATCATAAGGAAAAAGTTCATTCCGATCATTGTCGACCATGACAGGCCTTTGTGCGTCTTTTAAGCAAACAGCACACACGGCAATCGTTGCATTGCTTAGTCGCACCTTACATCCGTGTTTGCCATGGTATAATTGTCCATTCCGGTGTTCCTTCCTCCCACGCTCACATTCGGAATTGTTTTGGGGTGGATTCGCGTCACTTTGAGAGCGTGGGACTCCGACTTGGAGTCGAAAAAATGTGGTCCCCAATTATTCTTATTCTTCGTCTTTGCAGTATGTGTCCGCTCGGATAGCGTAGGCGATACGCTAAAGAGTAAGCTGTTTTAACGTATCGAAAGCAATACGGGGCATGAAAGCGCTGGATGTGGTCTTTTAATTACAGATCTCAAATAATTTTGGCTCAAATTGGGAACGGATTCTCGCAAACAGCGGCGAATAGATCTGTAGGTTAAAAGAATCATCGTTTGCGAAGATCGAGATAAAAGCGAAGAACCCTCGGCAACCGGGCACTAGGGCCCGGCGTACGGGCAGCCCGGGTTGAGATTTTTACGATTGTCTCTAATTTTCAACTATTTTTGCCATAATTTTTTACTTACTTTTGCCGGCCTAAATCCCTTTTTTGGCTTGCTTCCGGAATTTGGCCTGACCGGTGCTAGATCCGGCCTCAATTGCACGGAGGGTAGATACAAAGGCCCTCAACCCAGGTTCAACGGCAGTCCAAACTGAGTGTTTTAGCTAGCTGTCCCAGTCTTTACGGAAGCTATTTCGTCGACGATCCAGTTGTCATTGCGCCCATCAGGAATCCCTACGTTATCCAAGCTCAAACGGAGACTGACCAAGAGAACAACGTTTTCGTCCTGCTCTCGGGGAGTTAGCTACTCGGGTCATTACGCAACATTGCTGTACACAACCAGGGCCGACATTCCTGCAAGACTTGCAGATAAGTGTGTGGCCACGTCGAACATAACAAAAGTAGATTAGACTGCCGTATTGAGGACAGCTTGTTATGGGTGGGGCGAATACAAAAAGGCCGAAACTCATCCACGGACGGGGGCGGGGTAATAGAGGGGTAGGCGCGCAGTGGCCAGTGAAACTGATTCTCCCGCGCACAAAAATCTCTCCCGTCCTGTGACCTCAATTTTTTTCGAAAGTACGCCGCACTAAGGGCAAAGCTTAAAAAAACAGGACGGAAGACTGAGTAACACGCTTTTCTAGAAACCCATTCTCATGGTGAACGACATTATCATCGACGTGTTCACGTTTCTAAGCCGCAAGGATCTCGACAGACTTCGAGTAGTCAATGCTCGTTTCAACGCCATCATCGTTGGCAAGATACGCTGATATGCTTGCGACACCAGTTCAGTGCAGGAATCAGCCACAGCAAGAAGCAGCAGCAGTTGCTTCTAGTCTTCGAGACTGTGGTTCGTTAGAGATTCATTTCTGAAAATCGCCACTTTTTGAAAATTTTTAAAGTTAAACCGGAAAGTTTGCAAGAACGCCGAGACTTTTCCAAAATCTGTAATACTTCCACGAATTATTAATGTAGGTGGACTTAATAAAAAGGTTTTACGTTTTTCTAGTTCATGAGACATCATGAGCGGCTCGGCATTTTCTGACGTTGCATTTTTCCAAAATATTGCTCCGGTAATGAGCCCTCTTTATGTTTCTCAGTTTAGCAGCATTCGCCGGTTTCCTCGGTTTTTATGGTTTTCCCGGAAATTTCTTTTGGAAAAGCTAAGGGGCTCCTATTAAACTGAATCGCGGTAAACTAGGTCGCGTTCAAAGCCGTAAAAAATCTTGTGGCGTTCCTAAATTGGCGTTCCTTGGCGTTCCTACGACATGGAGTGGTTTAGATGTCATTCCATAGAAGAATACAGTGTTATAGGCCCGCCGCAGGCGACACCAACGAAATTTTAGTCAAAAATTTTACGAATTTCGTGAAAATTTGGTAAAAATCCGCCTAGCGGCGGGCCAAAAATTCAAAAAAACACGGGTACGGGTACGGTGGCCGTGGTGGGGGGGGGGGGGTACCCCGTGCCGTACCCCGTACCCGAGGTGACCCCCCCAGCCGTGGTAGCCGTGGTAAAAACACGGGTACGGGTACGGCCCGTACAACGGCACGGACGCCGAACTCTAGTGTATTGCAGTCTCGCAGCTTTAAGCCGCATATCAAATCAGGAAGCGTTGTTGCCAGTTAACCCATTCTTGTTGTTCGTTCATTTAGTGTCTTAATGTTGGTTGTTATTAAAAGTTCAGTTTTTGTTTGTCGTAGTTTGCGAACCTCAGCAGATCTTTTGATTGGGGGATCTCTTCTGAAGCAGAAGCAAGAACACTCAACGTGTTCTCTACAGAAGTGTCGAAGGATGCAATTAGAAAGAGTGAACGAAAACGAGACGCATGATCGGAATTCGGAAAATTTTTACAGTTCTATTGGTGATAGGGTCTATTCGCTCGTCATGGCCCTGTTCAACAATCGACTTGCCTTCCCTTAGTGTAAACAGTAACCAACTAGTCGCTGAATGAGGCTAGCGACCTTCTGCTGATGAGGGATGCGAGAAAGACAAAGAAAGATTTTTTCGTTTTAGAAGTGCAAATCTTCGCCTTCGTCGAGCGTCTAATTTCTGCATTCTACTCCAGAAATATCGACGGACGATAGAGAAGTGGCGAAGCTGGCTGTCATCATGGGTTTCATTTAAAAGCTAGTTCTATTTTTAACTTAACGAATCATCTAGTGAACTTGACGGGCAGCCCAGAAAAAATCTGGATGACGCTAAAGCGACTTTTGGTCGTATAACCCACGCCGAAGTTGCACATGACAAACGATCTAACGAGCAACGGACCGCTAACGTTGCTTGGGATCGTCTAGGCCAAATACTTGGCGAAACTCTAGCGATCAGTTGCTTCCTTCTGTCTGCGGATGGCGTTTATGCCTGCTGCGGGTAGGGCGACCGCATCGCTTTGCCGCCCGGGGAAAAACTCACTGAAGAAAGCCGTACTTACGAAACATGCACTGGAAATGAGCCGCACATTGTCTTTGGCTTTTGTGTGCTCTGCCTAACCAAATTCTGCGCGCAGGATGGAATCCATAACATATGCTCGCAGCTACGGCCCCACTGAGGTTTTGACAATAGCTGAGTTTACTTCGGTATGCGCAAACTTTTTCTTTTGTACTCGTGATCTAACTTAAGTGCGAACTATTGTGATGGCGGAATCCGTTGCTGTCAACATTCCCGCAACATTGGCCCGCTATCATTGTAAGCAGTCCAGAAAGTGTGTCGACAGAAAGCGCATAGATGTTTAAAACACGTGTTCGATCCTTGTATTGCCTATGGATGGATTCGAAGCATTTAGCAAACTAAAAGCTAGCGTTTTGTACGTAGGATGTACAAACATAACTGTTAGCGTGGATTCTACGGCTAGCGAACGATGACTACCAGTCGCTTGTTCTCCTGCCCGTTCTGTGGTCTCCTGCCCGTTTGATGCCAACGTGAAGTCATATATAAGAACAAACAAAACGCACCATTTATCAGGAAACTCAGTTGCTTCGCAATGAGAGCTGCTACTGTTTTCGTTTTCGCCACCATCGCAGTGATTGCCGTTACGGTCGCGGTATTTTCCTTCTACCCGAGCGGACCAAAAGTGGAGTTTCCATGCGGCGTGCGAGTCCAGCGGTCTTCTAAGGTACCCAGCGCCCTGAGGAAGAGCAATAAACCACACACATCTTCTTTCAGATCGTTCACGGCGAAATTGTAGACGACGCAAAGGCCTGGCCATGGACGGTCTCGGTTGTCTCGGGCAAAGGTCAAGACATGCAGGGTCCATGTACTGGTTCCATCATATCGCCGCGTCACGTTCTAACTGCTGCGCACTGCGTGACCAATGGGACACGGTAAGTGAGCGTTCAGAAACTAATTCGTCACATGGGGGTCACACATATGCCACGCGGTTACAGCAGTTAGCAAGGTGATCATGAAAACTACGTAAACCGGCCCATGGACAGAGCGAATTTTAAACATTTTTTAAACAGTTTAAACACACTTTTCGCCTAAAATTTCTATGCCGTGCGCGCCTTTTCCCTGCTGTGTGCCCTCTGTCACTTCTTAGAGTGCCATCGAAGCAGACCCCTAACCTTATACTATCCTCCTGGGCGATTCTAGAAGGGCAAATAATAGAGTCTGCGGTCCTCCGGGGGTGAGGGCACGGCAACGATTACGGTCTGATGACGAGGAAGTATGACAGCCGACCAAAAAAAAATTCCGACCGTCTCATACTCCGGACGTCCTTAAGGAAACTCTTCTGCTTTTCCACTTAATCTTTCAGGATACTATCCGGGGGATTTGTCCGCGCGGGCTCGGTAGTCACGACTCGTGATCAAGGAACGCGCGCCGAGGCGAGGAAGATCCACGTGCATCCTGCATACGATTCCGCCACGTATGTCAACGATATCGCTATCGTCGAGCTCAGCAGGGACCTAGTGTTCGGAGAGAACATTCGGTCCGTGTGCTTGCCGGTGCGGTTCGACTACCGCAACAAAGCCAAGGCCTACTTCGCCGGCTTTTGCGCTTCCGTCCCGGTTTTCCGCAGACCGTTGAAGGAGAATATCTTGAAGCTTCGCCAGGAAGAAGTAGTGTAAGCAATTTAACGTACCGTATTTTCTCTAATTTAATCCGGGCTATTTTCGACCGTTTTCCTACGAAAAAACTAGATGCGCCTTTTTTACTTATATACTTACACTCGGTTGTAAAATGTTTGCTTTGTCCTCTATTCATTCAGACCTGACCTGGCCTATGGCTGCAAGTATGCACACCTTCTGTAGGGTAGGGAGCTTAATAGAGATCGAGCAGCTGGAACGCGTGCAACGCCGGTTCACTCGGGCTGTCTTCTGGCGCATGACGAAGGCCAGCCCGCCAACGATCGACACGATTCCCGCGTACTCGACGCGATGCAAGCAGCTGAACCTAGACACCGTCGAAGCTCGCCGCCAACGATTCGACCTTCTAGCAGCATACCGACATCTACAGAAGAAGCCTCCTTTCGAATCCACGCAGCTTCTCCAGCGACGCCTACACTTCTCTGCTCGACTCGGTCCCAGCCTGCAGAAACCCCTAGCTCGAACAAGAGTCCGCCGTGCCTCCTTCCGCTACAGAGTATCTTCGCTCATTAACTCTTCTTTTCCATTGAGTCTTTTCGAGAAACCTTCCTACCTAAGTTTCAAGCAATTCATGCGTACTTATGACTTGTCATCTCTGCCCTCCTACCCCGACATCATTTGACACGTAATGTTTAATTGCCTCATTGACTTCATGACGTGTGAAGGATTTCATGGATGATTGAACATTGCTTTGTTGTGACAACTGCAGCCGCTACCGGCGGTACGATCAAATAAATAAATAGCAGGGGCTCAAACAGAAGAAAACGACAAATGAGAGTAAAAGCTAGTCACGCTAAGGCTTGTTTTCATTTTTCGATTTCCGATTCCTGTATTTCTACTTTCATTTTTGCTTTAGCATGCTCAGGATTCAAGGAGAAATTCCGCCGACCTCGGTCTACGACGTTAGCGGCTTCGATCGTGCGACAACGCTTGTTGCGACCGGAGAAAACGACAAGGTGGCCGTGGCGGGGGGAAGTTCCATCTCTGATTTGCCTAAACATACCACTCCCCTTCAGGGCGACAGTGGCGGACCGTTGGTAGTCAAGCGCGGAGACTGGTTCCAAGTAGGCGTCGCCTGGCTGGCTGTTCAGCACGGGAAAGAAGACTATGGTCAAATCGGTAAGCTTTTTTTTGCTTCAGGTTCATATATCCTGCGTTCATGGGGCTCTCTGAATAACCACGTAGACTGAGAATAGCTAGCGCTCAGCTACTATGAAATGTTGGAAACTTGGCAAACCTCCTGGTTAATGCTGAGCAGGTAACGATTCATTGGGAAACAAAGCTCGACCTTCTTGTTTTGACCTTCTTGACCTTCGATTCAGGGCACAGCGCGACAACACCTAAGCAAGGTCTGGCGACTGTGTTTTCAAAGATATTGCTTGCACCCTGTGTCAAAGTTTCCACGATAACTTCATCATAAGGAAAAAGTTCATTCCGATCATTGTCGACCATGACAGGCCTTTGTGCGTCTTTTAAGCAAACAGCACACACGGCAATCGTTGCATTGCTTAGTCGCACCTTACATCCGTGTTTGCCATGGTATAATTGTCCATTCCGGTGTTCCTTCCTCCCACGCTCACATTCGGAATTGTTTTGGGGTGGATTCGCGTCACTTTGAGAGCGTGGGACTCCGACTTGGAGTCGAAAAAATGTGGTCCCCAATTATTCTTATTCTTCGTCTTTGCAGTATGTGTCCGCTCGGATAGCGTAGGCGATACGCTAAAGAGTAAGCTGTTTTAACGTATCGAAAGCAATACGGGGCATGAAAGCGCTGGATGTGGTCTTTTAATTACAGATCTCAAATAATTTTGGCTCAAATTGGGAACGGATTCTCGCAAACAGCGGCGAATAGATCTGTAGGTTAAAAGAATCATCGTTTGCGAAGATCGAGATAAAAGCGAAGAACCCTCGGCAACCGGGCACTAGGGCCCGGCGTACGGGCAGCCCGGGTTGAGATTTTTACGATTGTCTCTAATTTTCAACTATTTTTGCCATAATTTTTTACTTACTTTTGCCGGCCTAAATCCCTTTTTTGGCTTGCTTCCGGAATTTGGCCTGACCGGTGCTAGATCCGGCCTCAATTGCACGGAGGGTAGATACAAAGGCCCTCAACCCAGGTTCAACGGCAGTCCAAACTGAGTGTTTTAGCTAGCTGTCCCAGTCTTTACGGAAGCTATTTCGTCGACGATCCAGTTGTCATTGCGCCCATCAGGAATCCCTACGTTATCCAAGCTCAAACGGAGACTGACCAAGAGAACAACGTTTTCGTCCTGCTCTCGGGGAGTTAGCTACTCGGGTCATTACGCAACATTGCTGTACACAACCAGGGCCGACATTCCTGCAAGACTTGCAGATAAGTGTGTGGCCACGTCGAACATAACAAAAGTAGATTAGACTGCCGTATTGAGGACAGCTTGTTATGGGTGGGGCGAATACAAAAAGGCCGAAACTCATCCACGGACGGGGGCGGGGTAATAGAGGGGTAGGCGCGCAGTGGCCAGTGAAACTGATTCTCCCGCGCACAAAAATCTCTCCCGTCCTGTGACCTCAATTTTTTTCGAAAGTACGCCGCACTAAGGGCAAAGCTTAAAAAAACAGGACGGAAGACTGAGTAACACGCTTTTCTAGAAACCCATTCTCATGGTGAACGACATTATCATCGACGTGTTCACGTTTCTAAGCCGCAAGGATCTCGACAGACTTCGAGTAGTCAATGCTCGTTTCAACGCCATCATCGTTGGCAAGATACGCTGATATGCTTGCGACACCAGTTCAGTGCAGGAATCAGCCACAGCAAGAAGCAGCAGCAGTTGCTTCTAGTCTTCGAGACTGTGGTTCGTTAGAGATTCATTTCTGAAAATCGCCACTTTTTGAAAATTTTTAAAGTTAAACCGGAAAGTTTGCAAGAACGCCGAGACTTTTCCAAAATCTGTAATACTTCCACGAATTATTAATGTAGGTGGACTTAATAAAAAGGTTTTACGTTTTTCTAGTTCATGAGACATCATGAGCGGCTCGGCATTTTCTGACGTTGCATTTTTCCAAAATATTGCTCCGGTAATGAGCCCTCTTTATGTTTCTCAGTTTAGCAGCATTCGCCGGTTTCCTCGGTTTTTATGGTTTTCCCGGAAATTTCTTTTGGAAAAGCTAAGGGGCTCCTATTAAACTGAATCGCGGTAAACTAGGTCGCGTTCAAAGCCGTAAAAAATCTTGTGGCGTTCCTAAATCTAAGCCAAATCCAAACATCTTAAATCTGAGCGTGGACGGTGGCTGCGTGACAGGAAACAATGACTATGCTGATATTTGTTACCGCGTCCCAATTTACGGGTAACCGTCTAGGGCTGCGTACGGAAACTTTGTGATGATCGTTTTTCGGCTTAGGACTACCCTTCCTACCCCTCTTGTCAACCGCTTTAGTGAGCTTAAAGCGGCTGGCATCATGAAATTAACGATCAACCAGTGTTATTACGCGGCCCCAACTCCTGTAATCATCGCATAGTTTCCGGACGCTACCTATGATTGGCTTTAGGCAGTTGGCAGAAAGAAGAAAACTCGCTTTGCCACCGGTGGAGACAACCGAGACCAAGCATTCGCATTTCTCCTCAACGCTTGCCGATCTGCCAACGTCGTCTTCCTTTCGATGGACATAAACACGGCAGTGCTCGATTTAGTCGTGCTGCACGGCTCGGGGATCGCAGTTCAAACGCTCGTCACCGGAGCCAGAAAGCAGCCACTTTCCATGACCGACGACATGCTTCTACGGGCGCTACAAACCTTCGCCGAGCCGAGGTTCTTTCGCATCACCACTGCCAAATGTGCTGTGAATTTCCTTAACTTTCTTGTTCGCAACTGGACTTGTACGCTTGGCCTGGCAGGCTTGACACTGGCAGAGCTTGGGACGGCCCGACGACGGTGGACCGACTGTTGGACTTCTGTTTCGTTGCATGCGAGGAGTGCTATGCGACGAGAGATGAAATATGCGTTACAATTTTAGAGCTCCTCAGATTCCGGCGGACTTTCTCAAAACTTGGATTGAGGTACGTAACACTTTTCCTATAAACGAAGTCGCCATTGGCGACTTCGGTCGCCAATGGGTAAGGCTCCCCCCTTACCATCCCCCCTCCCAGGCTCGGGACGCCCTTGGTCGCCAACAATGTTTTGAAGGCGGTCGGAACTAAATGGCGCCAAATTGTGCTAGTGGGAAATGGAAATGGCGTGGATTTTGGAAATGGATATGGCGAAAAAAGTGGAAATTCAACAACGCTATACTGCGCCCTGAAGTAGAGGTAGAAGCACACCGCAACTAGCGGCACCAAGAACTTCTAGACGAAATGAAGCAACTTATTAATTGTGACTAGAGGTGATGCAGTCAATCGTTTTTGTGAAGCGTTAATTTCAGTGAAAAAACGAACGAACTGGAGTGACGTGAATAGACTTGCTTCATTTTCACTTGATACATGCTTCTAATCGGGAAGTTTCGTTTTCGCTAAACAAAATGAGGCGAAGATTTTGCGGCCGACGGACCGATCACTGGGTAAATTTCTCCCTAAAACCGGTCAAATTTATTCACCTGATAAAACAAAGCCGTTTTTTACGATTCACACGCACTGTTTTATCCTTTTACCCTGTATGTTTGCATAAAACTGCTCGTTTGTTTAGGTAACATCCAGAAATCATGTTAAGAAACAAAGCGATATTTTTACTCTCCCTCCCCCTTTGTTAACACTGCGCAGTGTTAATTTTTAACGGTTGTTAACAGATGGCTGACGCGCACTCCCCCATGTTATGCTAACATAGTTTATGAAAGCTCCCTTATGATTCTGTTTTATTGATCCCTCCGTCTTTCGGTCTGAGTTCGGTCTGATGTCAACAATTTCGTCTACAGTGATGTTGGTTCCAAATGATTCACATGCTGGGAAACGTTCAAACATGCGTTTTGGCAGTACAGTTGACATCTAACTGTCCGCGCTTGTAGAGCGGGGCTTCGTGAAACGTGAGAAATGCATGTTTTCTCATCGGCGGGGGGGGAGGGTTAGATTACCACCGGTTACGTCTAAAAACGGTGGAGGTAGATGTGGATGCGGAAGTTTCTTGGGAATCCGGTGAACTCCTTTGGCCTTCCTATTAGTTCCGTAAACAACCGTGAACTCTTGGATACGCGTGAGGTTCTCGTGGTTCCGGGCGCTAGCTAAACGTACTCACAAAATATGTGTGCTCATCGGTTCTCGGAAAAGAGAAATTCCCATGTTTCAATGAACAACGCCAGTTTACTTATCGGTCCGCCTGCCCTCAGTGGATTTACGGCATAACAAGGCCGACTTTTAAGCTTATTTGATTCAGTTTACTCGAAAATCCTGCGTCCCTTCTCGTCCTCCAACAATACGCGAAACGACAGCACATTCATTGCATCGACAGCCGTTCTTCCCGATGAAGTAACGACTCTTCTAAGGTCTCTCGCATCAGCGATCAGTACAGCCGCGAATGACCTCATGAAAGTCGGGTGCACCGACATCGAGGCTCGAGGTCGTGTTGTGGCACAACTTGCGGCAGTACAAAGTCAGCTCGACGCTCAGCTGGGCGTCAAGAAACGAGTAGGTCGTAATGTTACTTTGTCGTAAGCTGGGATCCGTTCATCCGTATCCGTGACTTAAAAAACATCCTCTTGGCTGCAAAGCCGTGTTTTTTACTGACGAAGAATAATAGGTTGGAAATCTTGCTGCCTGAAAATTCCACCGCTATCACATTTTAACGTTACAATTTGCACGGCCCCACTTTTGGTCTATTAATGTGTACTAGCATATTAATTGAATTACGGAAAGACCAGACCTACTAGAGTCGAACTTGGGAAAATAAAAAGATCATCCGGAAACCTTTCTATGCCTAATTGCCTAGTTTTTTTAGGCTAGGAAATTGGCTACAATGATTCCTCAGATGTACTCCAAAATGACACGGACACGATTTTCAGAAGACGACCGTTCTCGCTCTGAACGACCTGGTCTTGGACGTGTTCACATTTCTCCGTCGCAAAGAGCTGGACATGCTACAAGTTGTTAATCGGCGCTTCAACGACATGATGACGCTAGTGTGCTTGCGTCTACTGAAGAGTGCCGCCGTAGGAGACAATAGCAATGAAAACCATTTCGACCTCGTCTTTAAGGTAGGTAGTTATCCATTTACGGCTAACTGCAACTTGAACGCGAACAAACTTTTTTGCCAGTACTTTTGCCAGCTTTGCTCGGTCAGGGATAAGCAACACCCAAACGAAAACATATTAAGGATGCTACACATTTCATTTTCTGCAAGGCATCAGACGAATTACTTTATGTTTATGGGGTATGGGATTAACAAGGGGCCAAAAATTAAGGTTCCCCCCTCGTACGACACATAGACCCGTTTCTCGCACCTCTTCGATTTCTGTGCACACATGTTCCTTTTTGAGCGTATCCCTGTCTACCATTATTCGTAACTCGCTCCCGCAAAGTTCTCCCCAAAATTGCGTAAGAACAAAGCTTGCTTTAGTTCAAGGAAAATGGCGTCGAGAAGGAGACTCATGTTCCCGTGCATATGGACAATCGAGCAGAAGCGTTCTCGCTTCTCCTCAACGCTTGTCGATCTGCCAACGTCGTAGAACTATCAGTTGACATTACCCCAGAACTGGTCGAGGCAATCGCGCTTCATGGCCCTGCGATCGTCCTTCAAATGCTGATGCACGAAAGCAGAGAGCTCAAGGAAAAACTTAGTGTCTCCGACGAGAGCCTTCTTCAGGCGCTGCAGACTTTCGCAGGGCTGAATGGCGTTTGGATCATTTGGAACGAGGATCTCTTTAGCTTCGTCATTCGCAACTGCTTCAAACTCGGCCTTAGCGAGCGCTACCTGTACGCTATTAACGGAGCGTGGGACGTCGCGACGGCGATGGGCCGGCTGATGGAGTTCAGTTTTGGGCCGTGCGCCGACCGTTACGCGACGAATGAGAGGCATTTCCGCTTGTATATCAAACGGCTTCCATCGGGCTTCCTCAAGATATGGATCCAGGTACACGTTTCCTTTAGCTCTGCGAGGTTTTTTTTTTCTTTTGCTTAGAATATTCTCATGTGTCGAATAGAACTCGAAGATTTAAGGTGCCACAACGCCGTACCTTACTGGCCCCGAGTCTTATTGCCGTACCATTCAATAGTAGGGCCCGTATTGAAAGACGCACAAGTAACTGGAAGGCGTAAAAACATGTCATCTACAGAAGATCTGCTTCTTATGAAATACGGCTTTCAACATGGCTCAATATCGAACCCGCATCTGTACCAGGGATGGGGATTCGGACTCGTATTCGGAAATTCGGTGGTTTTCGCTTCGGATTCGGATTCGCTTTATTTTTGGAGAGTCCCCATCCCTGTTGTGTCCCGTGAGCCGTATCATATTGACCATCCGTTCCGCCGTGTCGATAGTACGGCAGTACGGTACGGTACGAGCCGTGAATCTTTAAGAGTGCCGAGCTTAATGTTTAGCAAGCGGAAACCGTCAACTGCCGACACAAGCTCTCGCTCGAGGTGACCTCCATCTTCGTGGCCCAAGACCTCGGTGGACTTGAGGGTTACGAATTTCGTAATCCTAGCTCGCATTTCAATCCAAGTCTGTCCGTAGGGGGGAGGACCTCGAAAGCAATGCGCCTTTTGAAAGCGTCCGCGGTCGGCGATGGACGGCAGCCTACGAGGAGACAGAGACCGACTACTACGAGCACGTGCATCTGAAGATCAACCACGAGCCGATTGACATTTCGCCTCCTTGCTCCTACCCTTTTTGTTCCCGTTACTTTCCTAGTTAGCCCTAGTCCCGTTGCTTCCTTTTCTCGTTCCATGGTTGTCAATAAAGAGTAAATTGCATAATTACCGTCAAAGCCCTGTATAAGCCCTCCCCCGAGAACTTTTGGCGTGCGCCACGGTCGAGACGCTACGGCCCAGGCAGACTGGAAGTAGAGCGAGACAAGGACGTACCTAGGAACCCTTACCCTTACCTATTTTTTTCGGCGCCGGCCTTCGGCCGGCGCTGAAAAAAAGGTAAGGGTCCCCCCTTACCATGCGCGCCCCCCTTGGCTGAACCCAAATTACGCCACTGCGTCCGTGTCTACGGACTGCTTTTCCCGTACACCTTATGTCACGCGATTAGGTACTTCGCATGTAGTTATGTCAAAATCATGAGTTCGGTACAGCCAACGTTAACTGGACACGGGTAGGAGGCGGTACAGACTTTCTGTACCGCTTAGTTTCTGGGCACATGCTTAGCGCTTACCCTTGGCAAGTGCTTCCGTTCCGCTAGAGACACTTCCACATTTGCGGTCCCGTTGAGCTGCTTCAAGATACGCACCACTTCGAGATTGGTCTTCAACGGCAAGTCGAAGCCGCTCAAGTACTAAATGGCTGAAGCTCTACTTCATATGTGATCTAAGAAAACACCACGTACTTGATAGTATTTCCACGGGTGCCTCAAGTCGGAGAGAAGCTTGACGCAGCTGAGTACGCCTTGAACCACTTCGTAGCCGCCCCATGAAACGTCGCCGACGCCCTAAAATGCATTCGTCACCATGAGGAAACGTGAAAGGCAAGCAGTTTAGTGATAGTTTACGGAGTTATGCCATTGTAAATCTTTCATAACCTGTGAGAGAAAAATACTTAGCGCTACCAATGCCCATCCATATTGCCAGCGAAGTTAAGTAAAGCGAGCCCATTTTTACCGTGTAGGTATACCGTCGTGTGCTCTTGCGAAAGACAAATCGTTCGACGTTTTATAGCGTGTCAAGATTTCCTTTTTCCTTGTGGAACGTCACCTTTCACGCAAGTCTAACACAAATTTTCGTTTAGCTAAAATCAAAATGCATTTGTCGGCTTATTAGATTAGCGCTACGCCGCGCGCACTGGAACTTACCACCACATAGACGTTCGGAAAGCATTCGGCGAGTAGTCCTATGCGACGTTTGAACTCGGACGTCGTGTTGCCGTCGACCGCGACGCAGTATGCGTTCTGCGGGTGGTACACGGCGCTCAACATGAAGTAGACTTGCACCGCATTCTTGTAGACTAGCATTCCATACGCCAAGGGAAACTGAGCTTCTTCGTCGGAAAGCGCTCGATCTGCAAGAAGCAAAACCGCTGAAGTGTGAGAACATTTAGAAAAGAGGTTATGCAAGCATATCCTAGTAAACTTAGTCGTCCGTGATGTGATCTCTGACCCGACCATACCCAAAAATTACGTATTTTGCCAGAAATTCGCCAAAATTTGAACCGTGCAAAAAGTGTGTAATGGTAGGGGTAGGTCCGGTCCGGGATTTTATTAAACACATAGCAATGATCAGATCCGAGGTTGAGACTTACTCGTTTAGGCGTATTACTAGCGGCATTGTTCGCATCGTTCAGCGAAAGGCTTCGATACAAGACTTTGGTCACATAGCGGACCTATTAGTCATTTGGAAAGGTAAGTCCTAGCCCTGAATTCGAAACGAGGAGACTGATGCTAATGAAAATGGGCTTCATTCCTCAACACGTTTGGAAACCTCCAGGCAGTGACCTTACTGTTGACACCTGTGTAACTGGATGAGTACAACTACTCGAACATCAGGCTTCTTACTAGTGGCGATTGTCCAAAAAGGTCCGTACCATTAAAGGCGAACGTTTCTCGAACGGACTCGCACGTCTTCGTAGGGTCTCGGTGGATATGTTGGTACCAGAAGCTCTCCGAGTCGAACCTCCATTTCCGAGCAGATCTCGCTGCACTCGGATCTCCACCGAGGATGGAATCGCAGCGAACTTGTTCGCGGAACCGCGGCAGCGAGTTCATAGTGAGGTTAATCCGCTCTCCAAGCCGTAGTCGTT